>KE606184.1:12800-29169 GCA_000444245.1 Botryllus schlosseri | reverse complement strand
GCCATCTCGTCTTTGAAATCCCGAAACTTGCCCTGATGCTTCTGTTACGAGCTTTACATGATGTTCCATGCACTGTTTGATTGTGGCATGGATGAAACAAAATCAGAGGCTTCTCGCGGCATTCTTCTAACTCTGCATCAGTTAAGTGCTCAATCGNTGGAGNAAGTTGTTGATATAAGGTTCAATATCAACCAACTCGTGGTATACCTTTGCTTCCAAGTTCAACTTTGNGACGCAGAATNAACNAACAGGACCGCAGTTCAATTGGTTGGAACCGCTATGACTCTCAATGTCCNGGAGTGAATTTTATTCAGCGGCATGTTTTCGAATCGCCAGCACCTTGGTCACACCCAATTGAAAAAAAACTACGTGGAAGTGTATCTTGTTGGCCAGTTACTCAATTCAAAAAGCTCTCGCCACCACTTATGGCCTTTCAANAGCTCCCATAGGAAATTGTTAGTGACTTAAGTAAGGACCAGTTATATGCTTATAAATGTGCTGGGCAATTATTCAAGGAAATGCTGATGATGATCTGGCTTACTTGGAGGTTGGACCACCGGTTGCGCATTCAAGATGGCTAACTTTAGGATGCAGTGCAGAGTTTTACGGTATTATGTAACAGTTAATGAACCGCCTTTAAACCTGGAGATTCTGGTTCGTTTTTGCNTTGAAGTATATTTTCCNACTTGGTTTGAGATCAAGGGAAACAAACATATAACACATGGACCCAGAAACATCTNCAACTTGATTAAACAGGTTTTGAATTTCTCTGACCGAAACGTTCGAAAAATTGCTTCGAATGTGTCGAAAAATTGCTTCGAATGTGGTGATAAGAAANGGTTATTCCGCACACCCCGAAAATATTATGATTGNAATGCTGGTAGATGATAATGAAGACATACGAAATAAGGGTGTGACCAAGGTGCTTGCGTTTCGAAAACATGCCGCTGAATAAAATTCACTTGTGGACATTGAAAGTCATAGCAGTTCCAACNAATTGAACTGGGGTCCTATTCGTTTATTCTGTNTCCCAAAGCCAAGGCATACCACGAATTGGTTGATATTGAACCTTATCAACAACTTCCTCCAACGATTGAGCACTNAACTGATGCAGNGTTAGAAGAATNCCGCGAGAAGCCTCTGATTTTNTTTCATNCATGCCGCAATCAAACAGTGCATGGAACATCATGTAAAGNTCGTAACAGAAGCATCAGGGCANGTTTCGGGATTTCAAAGACGAGATGGCCTCATTCGCCGAAAAATTAAGTCTCGTAAACTGATNAAAAAACTTGACAAAAGAATGCATTTTNAATATAAGNCGTTNAATGTGNNTGTTTCATTATGATGTTTTGAACCGATTTTAAAAGGACTGTGTTGTGAATATATTTGTAATATGGGCCCAATATTAGGTATTGCCAGTGTGTTACTTTACTTTAAAAAAAACTAATGACAGATCACAATTCGTCAGAATAAATGCTGAATTTCAACAAAAATGTGCGTATATATAGTTTTTTGGCTATAACTCATTTTGTGTTCACAATAGAGAAAACTTTCTTCAGAAGACAGATAGAAACATGATGCTTCCGCATATTTTGAGCTATATATCATGACTCTACGACCAGCGGTTGCCGAGATGGGCCATTTTACCCCCCCACGCGCAGAAATTGGGGGGTTGCCGGCTGGAAAATGGGGGCAACACCCTGAAGTAACTTTTAATTGAAGTTTTAGGTCATTTGTCAGGATTGAGGAAGGCATTTTTTGATTTGAAAAAAAAAAGTCATTTTCACTCCACCCTAATAGTCACATGCCAAATCATTTTGTTGCTTGTCCTTTTATAATATTAGCATATTTTACTCATTGAGTGTGCAGTGCATGCCTCTACTTTACATCGCCTATACTCATCATAGGGGTGTCTGATTTCAAATACTACTCCAAGTCGTTTCGGTACCACATTATCGCAGTCCTATGGTGTTTTGGAATCAATTCAATATTAAATTGAACTAACAAGGCTGACTAAATAATTTTAGGAATGCAGAACATGTGCGTCCTCACTATTTAATTGATCCTTCATTTTGT
Source organism: Botryllus schlosseri (assembly GCA_000444245.1). Taxonomy (NCBI): domain Eukaryota; kingdom Metazoa; phylum Chordata; class Ascidiacea; order Stolidobranchia; family Styelidae; genus Botryllus; species Botryllus schlosseri. The sequence goes on along the minus strand of KE606184.1, from coordinate 27,093 downwards.
TATCGTTTTCTTCACAATATTATTTCTCGACTAGATGCTTGGACTGTCGAGTGATGGCCTATAGGCGTTTCTTCGCACTCTAGCACTCTAGGAGCGACATAGATGTTACCTCACGAAATTTATTTATTGGATATACTATGAAGTCTGCAGCTGCCTTTGGCTCACGCCTTTGAAAATCAGATCTATCCGACTGACAATATTATGGAGCAAGCTGTTCCGCCATATCTAAACCAAGTGAGTAAGATTCTTACGGTTAATCTATTAATAGATTCTTTATTCCTAATGCACCCAGGATTAAGTGCTATTTTTTACTGCTGGTAATTATTTGTTATTTCGAAAATTGTCTTGAATGATATTTTATTAGGGTTACCTACCATATTTTCAGAAAAGAGGGATTTACACGAACACAGATATTATTGTCGTGATTTTATGTGAATTTTTATTCAAACTTCACGGCAGTTCAATAAAAAACCCGGTTTTAACATGTAGTTTGCGTGTGTCGGTTAGGCCTAATTTAGTCTTTGTTGTCCACCCGACCCGCCTAGAACTCAAAAAAGGTGACGGCATGCGAAAGAATAGGACATTTTTACGTCCTCGGAGAACATTATACTTCTATTGAAAAAAGAAAAGAAATCTTCCTAAAAGAGGACATATGGTATCCATAATTTGATAGACATCGTACTGTACCAGTATGTAACTCCTAAGTTGTCATAATCGCTGGATAGCCAGTATGGAATCGGTGTCCAAGGCACGCAGGATCACGCCGACTTGGTCGCCAGTTGCACGCCGTCACGGGTCGTTGATTTCATTTAAAAAAAAAGAAAAAAAATTTGAAAAAAGTCTGTTCTCAGCCACCCCAAATGCTATATTCCAGTTAGTATGTGGTATATAATGTTTTGACCTAATTCTCAAGCCGGGATCTGTTGATTACTGTCTGTTGGTAAAGTACTTGCACCTTACCAGTTGCTAACCATTAGCATCTGATCTCCTGTCACTGGCTTAACGCAGTCATTTGAAGTCAGTAACCTTGCTTGTCACGCCGCAAAGTTGACTCTGTCACGCGAAAAAAGCTTCTATCACGCAGGATTTATTTCCAAAAAAGGACGGAGATTTTTAAAGAGACACATTTTAAATGAATACTGGACAGTGGACAGCAACAGATTCACCAATGAATGAATGGAATAATACTATAGTCCATATTGACAAAACCTGCTTTTTATAGACAAATTCCATGTTTATAGCTTCACGGACAGATTGAGAAATTAGCACTTGTTCACAATGTATGTGTCCCATCAAACCCACGTTCGCCATGGTCACCAACAATCCGCGTTCCCCTACATGACCAAATTCTCCGTTGACAACTCTCTTGTCAGTTCGAGTCCTCTTATAACTTTTAAAACACAATATTTCTATTTTCAGGCAACGAGTCTTAGCGCCGAAGTGGAGCCTTTTGTGCCTCGCTCTGATTTCGCGGGTCTAATGGCAGAGCACATGTCATCGCAGCCGTCGCAAGGACCACTTCCGCACTATCTAACATCTTGCTATCCGTTTGTGCAAGATCCAAATGGAAATAATATTCAAATGTTAGTTGCTGAGTAGTTCTATGTTAATAAGGATAGAGATAGATGTATCATTTATATTGTATTACTTGGGCAAAATTGGGAACCTGGATGATTTGATTCCGAGTCTTGTATTAAGGCTTGAGTCAGGTATTCGAGAGTGTCGCTTGTTATGACATCATACCAGTGCACATCAGGTAGACTTAAAAAGCTTTACTATGTATCTTTTTGATGGCAACAAAGCACATAATTCCAGTTCAAAAGTAACTTTGTATTGAGTATTGACCATGACTATTTCATAGCACTTCGTCAATACCTAACGGAAATGTTAGCTCCATAAATATATATATATATAGCCTTAACGCTTTGGATACGTAGTTACAAACAACCAAGACTGTGAGGCTCTCACAACAAGAAGAAAGTGAAAAAATATTGTTCTTGTTGATAAAATTATTGTTAACTGCAATTGGCATATAATTTTGACACTTGAAAAAATCCTACCCTCACTTACTCGACTCGAAATCCTCGCAATTGATACTCGGCCCAGATTTCAGTACTATGATCGCTTAGGCCGAGTCCTATTTATATATTGGAGACCACCATTCTATGGATATAGGGTCACAGAGACTTGAAAATCTGTCATTGTGCCCTAGTTTACAAATTGAGGGCTCAAATATTTCAAATTGTGGATTGGTGTTACAGATGCATTGTTGTTCAAGATAACGCCGATCGAGTTCATTACATAGATATGCTTTGCATCAAATATTTCAATTATGATGGCACAACAGCTGCATACTATATTTACGATAAACCTGTAGCATTATATGGAGTATTTTGTATCATTCAGTGTTAAAATATGCAATATCATGCTGGAATGGTAATCTGACATTGGTGACTTGAACTCTTCTTTTTAGTGACCAACTGGGTTACCACAACTATTACAAAGATGCACGGGGTTATGCGCAGAGTCCGCAATTCCAACTCCAACAGCACAACCGCTACATCAATCACGATGCACAGCACCATGCCGGAAATATACCCCATCCTACCGCTCAACCAACTCCAATTCACGCGTATCACCCCAACTCCCATCAGTTCCCGTACGCAAGCTTCTCACAAGCTCAATGTAAGCGCGGTTTTATGTGTCTCGTTTGATTGAGGATCTAGAATTTTCCAGTGGTTTCAAGTCATATTGATAGACATGTCATTTACTCTTTTGTACCCTGCAAATATGAATGAACTTACGCTTTGAATTAGATCGACCACATTACCCGCCGTCGTTGTCACGGGATTATTCGAGCAGATCACCGTCGGCAAGGAGGAGTAATAACGGCCGCCGCCATGTGAGTATTCTGATGCTGTCTGGTTAAAGATATATAGATATTGAACTCTACTTCTGCCTTGTCAAAGTGATGTAGCAGCCGTGTTAGTTAGTGATAGTTTACACCAGTGGTTCTCAACCGTAGGCCCGTGTAACCTTGCATGCTGGCCGGCCAAAGTTATTTCGATTTTATAATCCCGACAGTTAATGCGAGAAGCTGGACGCTTGTTCATTAGCTAGAGAAATGGAACATCATTGATATAGACATATTGAGCTCACTTTTCTGCATCATATGGTAATATAGGTGTCACGGTCTACATAGGACTTGGTGTATCTCACTATGATGATATGGTCTTACCAAACTGTGACTGCACTAGGGTAGAGGCTAGCAAACAGCATAGTCTCATTTTTTTTCAAAAGTAGCCTAACAATAAACGGTCGGTTTGAGGTTTTTAAAAGGTATCCGCCTTGCAGCAACTTCTATAGAAACACGTACAACATGTGCAATATCATAGAGGTAGCAGTATAATTATCATTAAATTGGAAGTTTCCAATATTTGCTTTTGAGTTGCATACTTTGTCCTTTGTCGTGATTACATATTGGGTTGATTTTCATTTTGAAGAATGCCAGATCCGCAAAATTTGTTATGAAAACCCCAAGCTAAAATGGTTGAGAACCACTGGTTGAGAAGAAGAGTAAGAGAGAGATTTCATCATTATGCCATGTGCAATCAAAACCTATGTATAAACTAAAATCATTGTACAAAACAATATGAACGCACAGCATTTGGCATGGTATTGGGAACTTGATCAATTCAGGTGATAAAAAACTAATATTCGTGAGAGCAAGAGATTGCGGTGGTGAGTCACAAATTTGAATGTGTCCTGGGTGGCGTCGACAGTGTAGGATTGGTTGTGAATTCTTCTCTTTCTGAATGGTTAGTAGGACAGGATGCGTATTTCATTGGCAAAATTTCGATCATCTGTTATCTTGTGAAATATATTGCAGAGCTGATCAAATCATCATTGATTATTCTCGTACCCTGTTTGGTGTTAGCCTATGCTTACAAAACCTCAAATGAAATGTTTGTTTGCAATCTTTTTCGTTGAAGCTGATTCTTTATTATTTGTAGAATAACCGTGAGGAAAATAACAGCAGAAAAAATCAACGTAGCGTCGGAATACAAATGGAAGTCTCGAAAGTCGACGCCAAGGACAGCAAAACGACACAAGAAATGATCGACTGCGCTCTGCAAACAGGTCGGTGGCAGATGCTTTTAAGTAATATTATCTCTGATCAAATATCCATTGCACATTGGTACTGTGTATGATAGAGGTTAGAGAAGCATATGTCATGTTCCCACTTACTAGACTACGAAACTGTTTAGAATATAGCAAGCAATATGTATTATTGACACATTTATTTTCCTTCATCTTTGCTAGAGTAGGTTTATGGCATCTCTTTGCAGGAATGAGGATCAAATTTTGCGTTTAGTTTGTTTTGGTATTGGTTATTATTAAATTTTTATGTCAATTCTAATTAGTAAGCCGACCGTCGTAAATATTTTACTGCAGTCTAATAAGAAAAGAATGGTATGGAGAAATATCAACACTTTGAGAATACAAGTAGTGCTAAAAATAGTGTCCATGTGTAACAATAGGCTGGTATTTTTGTAGTGTAGTGCATTTCTATAGGTCAATAACCTACAGTTTTCCTCTATATCTTGATTGAAATTGGGAGATGGAAGAATAAAACCTTGTGGGAAGTTTTATGAACTAGCAGTTATTGTTGCAAGACACCGGTCTGAGGCATATTACTGATGCTAATGTTATAGTGCTGATGCTAATGGCAAGGAGCATGACAAGTGTGTCATAATATTAATATGATGTATTTGTTTACCACCCTTTTAAGTCCTTGTCGCCAGAAGAGGCTACTCGGAGATCAGAATTTTTTTACAAGGATCACTACCCCACATATATACAGTGATGCTTGATATCTAAGGGAAAGCACGTGATTGTGCTATGTGTGTGTTTGTTCTGTTTCAATTGTTGCTACAATGATAAGTTTGTTATGGTCTGTCGTTTGGTGACGCAGCACTATAAGATTGGGAGTATTTAACACGCAATGTGTGAATGGCAATACCCGAAAACATGATGTAATTATCCTGTCATCAGTTGTGTTGGTGTGAATTGAGTTCATATTCTGCTATTCAGCCTTGCTGCTTTCATTCAATCAGTTGAGTCAGAGTCTTAACTCAATCTGCCTGTTTAATGTGACAGAGTGATGTAATCCGTGTCAATGAATAATAGTAATTGGTTCATTGGTTGTGATATTTGGAAAATGCATTTGCATTGCCCTCGGATTTTTCAAATACTTTATTCGAAGAGCTTCTTGGAGGTACAGAACTTCAATATAAAATTGAATAGTATATTCTTATATTCATTTGGGTATATTTCAATATGAATATATTATTCAAATACTTTTATGTTGGTATTGATTTACATTCACTCACATGAGTTATTGTAAGTTGCAGTAAATACTTTGAATCAATTCCATAGCTCAATGTGCTTTTACGTGCCTCGTTTGATTGGGCCAGTTTTAATATTAGGCTGCTTCCAATGCCCGACTTTTCGTAGGCAACTTAAATATTTGTGATATTAGTAAATCAACATCTTCGATTTCATAAAAATTATATTCGCTGCAGTGAAACATTACTGTAGGCTGTAGTAGGGTTGTTCCTAAAAACTTTAATAAAACATTTTATTACATGAGCAGCTCTTCATAGGTCAAACTCGAGTTTGTAAATTTCAAACAACGTCAAATTAAATATTCAGGTGAAGATCGCCGTAATCATGACATAGGCTTCGGCACTTGTTCCGTATAAGTACATTTTCAAATTAAATTTTTAGGTTAAAATTATCCATTTTTAAGTCAAAAAATTATAGTCCTAATATGCTTCAGCACTTTTTCCATAAAATCACGTTTATTAACGTTTCTTGAACAGAGTCTCTGAAAGTCTTACAGCTAGACTTACAAACTACTGGGTTTTCAAAATATGTAACTAGAACTACTTGCAATCAAACTCGCAAGTAGAATTAGAATTAGAACTAACGACCTGTAGTTTAACGACCAGTAGTTAGTCGAGTGCATGGTTGTAACCAAGTCACAAGTCAATCTCACTTTTGTAGTTTTGACTCGAGTCAAGTGGAGTCGTAGTGTTGTGACTCGAGTCCGAGTCCAAGTGATTCTGTTCACTGTTCCGTTTTGAGTTCAGTCCGGTTCAACCCACTTTTTTCAACTCCGCTCGAGTGATATAGAATGGCTCGCATTCATAATATCGTAATTTTCCGCAGTCCTAAGAACATTTTCTGGCCCGATTTTTCAAGTATCACGACTGATAGACGAAATACCAAAAATGTGGTGACTTCACTATTGTTCAAAGTTACAATGAAATGTCTGTCTTGACTCGAGCACAAGTTGAGTCAATACAAAAATTGACTAGAGTCGAGACACCTAAAAATCGTAAGTCGAGTCATGACTCGAGTCATTACAACTATCTAGCTGGGTAGTTGATACAAGTCTGCTTATAACGGAAGCGCGAGCAGTTACAATCGACATATCCACATATTTTCGTGACTCCGCCGCGATTCCAGATTTCCCGTCTGACATCGCTTCGAAGACTCTGGTCGAAAAGCCGAGTCCGTTAAAGAAAATGACCCGGTCCGCGCGTCGGCGTAGAGCAAATTCGGCCGCCGACCGCAACGCGAGTTGCGAGTCCAGCGACAATAACGGGGACGAAGCTGACGTCGACAGTGACAGCGGATATTACAGGTGGGATAGAGTGACCCGGATACTTTAGGCTAGTGCAGGGGTTCTGTGTGTCAACTTCTCTGCCGGACCGCCATATTATAATCTCAATTGCAAAATGCAGTACCTTTTCTATTCAGTAGAGAAATGAAATATTGCATTTTAAATTGGTATGCACCGTATTTTCTGCATCGTATTTGTAACATTAATTTCACGATCTACTTTTAGGCTATGCCTACGTCAGAACGCCGCAAGTGTTGTACCAAACTGTTTGTAAATAGGCTACAACACATAATAATCCAGCTACATGTGAATGTTAAAGAGACTTATTAAACAAAACTCGTTTATTTTCGACAGTATGATTTAGCGACATTTGGTAGTTCTTCCGAATTAAAATCAAGCAATAGGACTTGCCTTGCAGAAACTTCAATAGAGCCACACGTAGCATATTTGATATCTAAAAGGCAGTAAATTCCTCGGTTAATTGAAGCTTTATTGTAATTACATTGTGAGTTAATCTATACTTTTGATAGCTCACTATCTAGCAATATTTGTTTTAAAATTTCACCGGAAGAGCTATCGGTTGGAATTGAGCCAAATTTGGTGTGCAGCGTTGTTTTAGCCGACATATGAATTTAATCACGTAGCCAGTGAAATTTGAAGGAAAAGATAGTTTTTGAACAGCCCTTATGTCCACATTTGTGAGTGTTATCCAAGTAAGATCTGTGCGTAGTTTTGAGTGACCAGAAACGGGTTCTTATAAGAAAGCCGTAACGTCTTTTATTCACGTTTGCAGTCCGAAGCATCGATTATCGAGAAGAAATCAAAGTGCCTTGATATCGTCTGGGGCGCCAAATTTGCACGATGCCAAACCAGCCGGCTATCAGGTGCGTGCGAAAGCGCCGCTGTGCGTGCGCATCGGTTGAATTAAGATAATGTCCAAGGATTTTTGTGAATTATCCTCATACACCAGAAGTGTTGAAAGAAGTAAATTTCTACTTTATCACTGATTGAAGTAGAAATTTCAAAGACATGTCAAAAGTACTGAAAGTGGAAGTAGAAAATGAAGGTATGAAAAGTAATTGCTTTCAAAAAGTAGATTTGGTCGATTGGTCTCACACATGTGCAATTTTAGAACGTATATTCAGTTACCATGATGCAAGGGATGTGCTTAGAAAAAGTAGTAAGGTCTACTTGTCACTGACCACCTACGGTATGTACTATCCAATTCAGGTGTTTTCTCACATAATGTTAGAATTGTACTACTTATCTTCAATTCTAGTTGGAACTGTCTGTCCTCATGAGGTAGTATGACCTGAAAAAAACATTTTTGACTTGAAAACTGACAATTTTTTACACGAAAAAACTTTATTTTATTGAAATCTGGACTATGAAGCATTCCCGTAGTTACATCACACATTATGGTAGAAGTAATTAAAATTTGTTGTAGTACAACGAAAGATACTTTTCTACATTCTCGGGTAGAAAGTGTCTGTCCTTACTAAGTAGCAAGTTGTGCGTACACTGCTGGTGACACACCGTGTTGCTTCATTCTGACAATGCTGTCTACATCGCAATTTTTCATCATGCGCTTCTTGATATAAGAACCAATGCTCACACAGTCTTGCTTCAGCTAGGATATTGCAGTACGTTGAGCATAACACCATGTCATTTTATTTGTTGCATTTGACCGTTTATGATTCACAATGAGCGGACAATGGGCCGTGCACAACGGTAGGCCTATAAAGTTGGCTACAAGATGTCAATTGATAAGTTCACCGACAGTGCTAACATCTACGATACAAACGAAATGCAGGTTGAAAATATTTTTTTGACAATATTTTGACATACTACACACTACTTATAACATATTGTCTGTTTTAACAGATGTCCGAATCGCACCAGCGACTAATGTACCTTCAAGGTCCTCCCCCCGGACACCCGAACGCGCTCTACCACTTACACCCGAATCACTTTTTGGGCGGGCCCCAAGCCCCGGGTCAAATCATGAGATTGCCGACGCCTTCGACACCCCCAATGATCATGACCCCACCTCCCCACATGAGTGAGTGTCTGCATGTACTCGAGCTCTGTATTTCACTTGACTCTCGTGGTTTTTGATTAGATGTGAATCATCAAGTCGCTATGTCGAATTTCAAGTCGCGTTCGTCGTGGGAACAGGAGGTATTAAAAGCTCATAATGTGGTAAGAGGTGCATCCGCCCGGTAAGGGCTGGCATGCGGCATGCCCCGAGACAGCAGTTTAACTCAACGACACAGCAAGTCACAAGCATTTGCCTTTGTTTCACTGGTCTAGCGCTTCCTTCCTGGCTATTGAACGCTAATCATGCAACGCAAGACTATGGCCAGCAATTCTTTCTAAATTCTGTATCTTCATTGTAGACGGTAGACACTAATTATAGTTGCTTTTGAGGCTACACTCGTTGCAGTATTATCTGTTAACTCGGAAGACTTTCCGTGTGCCTCTCATCAAGAGTTAATTGCACAATAACAAGAGTGTAAATGGAGATTCAGAAAACCTATTCTGTGTGCCTCTCATCAAGAGTTGATTGCACAATAAGAAGAGTGTAAATGGAGATTCAGAAAACTTATTCGGCGATGTATGACGTAACAATATAATAATAAAAGACAGACGAAGTCAACTTTACCGGTAACTATGTGACAGTCGTTACGGAGAAAGATTTAAAGAAAGTCCTTATGTGTGCGCAAATCTGAATTGTCCAATTTAACGATCATTGATGATCGCAATTTCAAAACTAGCCGCCTTCGATTCACTGCTAAAAGCATGCGACCCTCTGACCCCAAATCTACATATCGACACTATTTGAGTATCGTACTTTTTAGAGATTTCATTTGCGCCTGAAATTTACTGCTACTTGCAATTGACTAGAACTTGGCATTACTTTCACTTGAGAAGCAGCTCTAACTACTTCTACCATTGTATAATCCTATACCAGTTAGTCGCATGAGTAATAACTCGGGTTATCATACGCTTCCTCTTTACACAAAGACATTTCTCGCGATAGGCTCCTATTCGACCTCCGACCTTCGTACCCCGCAACCGCGCCCCGCACCCGCAAAGCGGTAGCCGGCCGAAAAACTGGAGCTCTCCGCGATTTCAAGGACCGAGGCACCCTTCACACAGTCCACAAAATAACAGCCCCGGACACAGGAACGAACACGGACTGTTGAGGGTCAATCCCGACACGGCGCCGAGTAATCTCGTGCTGCAGAATCCTCCGCAGCTTACGGTGAGCGTGGCACGTTTGAGACGGTGTGAGCATTTACTGTGATTGGTCCAGTGGTTCCCTAACATGAATACTATACAATCGTATATTGGAGTTCTGTACTTCCAGGAAGCTTTTCAAGTATAGCATATATTATATTATCTGACCATATGATTGCCAATACACAATGTTCTTTTAAATCCTCTGCCTGTCGTTGACGATTACCCCTGACGAGTTTCGGTGGAAAATATTCGGGTTTATTTGGATATGAATATTAGGGGTGTTCGAAAATGAATTTTTTTCTCAAATTATCCTGGCTACTTGATAAAATTGTTAGGTTACCTAATTTAAGCCTGCACACCAAATTTGGTTGAATTCCAGCCAGTAGCCGCATTGCTACAGGAGAAGGTTTCTATTTATTATATAAAAAGAAATTTAAAAATATTTCATAAATTTTTCTGTTCACCCCATGAAAGTGTTAGGTTGTCTATAGAAACGATATTCCCCAAATTTATATCAATTCCCACCAGTGGAAGCGGAGTTATTACCGTTTGAAAATTTGGATTTGAATAATATAGTATTTACGGTGGGCACAACTATGATAACTAATTAAAGAATTGGTCACCGTAAACATTATTTTATTGATACCGGTACTCCAAATTTTCCGACGGCGATAACTCCGCTTCCACTGGTTGGAATTGAGCCAAATTTGGTGAACATCGTTTCTATAGACAACCTAACACTTTCATGGGGTGAACAGAGAATTTTTAAATTTTTTTAAATCAAATTTTATATAATAAATAGAAACTTTCTTCTCATGCAGCAATGCGGCTACTGGCCGGAATTTAACCAAATTTGGTGTGTAGGCCTAAGCTAGGTAACCTAACAATTTCATCAAATAGGCAGTACAATTTGAGAAAAAAAATCATTTTTGAGCACCCCTATCTTCAAATATGTTACAATCTTGTGTGCCAATTGTAATATGCAAGGAGTCGGGGGCTTGTCTATTAATTAGAGAAATGAAACATCAAATTCTTTGAATCGAGTCGGAAATTTGGAACGTGTTTTTCTGCAACGCGTCGCACTATAATGTTCATTCTGTATTTTTGACTTGTCCTACGTCATAATGCTACATGGGTTGTACATTTTCCCTTCGATTTGAATTTACAATATTCGCTTTTGTGTTTCGCACTTTTGTTGCGTTTTCGGTTAATTTTGATATTTGAATGTGCAACGGTCTGCAAAATTTATTTGTACATTTTACTGAACTCTAAGCTAAAGCTGTAAAGGTTTAGACCGGAGGCTTAAATAATTTACGCGGAATATTTAGTCCGCCGTGTTTTCGGGCTTCACTTGCCACGGTACCCGGGATCCTGACATAGTCAAATGGTGCTGTACAGTACATGTCTGAAGTTTTCTATTTCATAATTGCCAGGACGACGATTTTCCCGATTTGCGATCTGCCTCTGCCGCTGCCGGACATGGAGACTACAATGGTCCTGTTTTCTCTTACAGCGCGGCCTTGCAAAGCAAACCTAGGCCGGTAAGGATATCATGCGCCGAGAAAGCGCGCATCTTACATCTTTGAGATCTGATCACAGTCCTGACTCAAATTTTGAATCTATTTTGTGGCGTGTCAGAATACGAGTACATAACCGGTAATTACCGAAATTTAGGTCAAACGTTTCGTGAAAATTGTACATCGTTTCAATATGTTCCTCGTTGGGCCGAAAAATACTGGATTTGAGATTCAATTTATCTTGCATTACGTCCGAATCCGTTCATAACCTGTAATGACTTTAGTTTTTCTCAAAACTATCATGAAAATTATATATAATTTGAATTTACGAGTCCAAATCCAAGTCCGATCCAAATCAGAACAAAAATCTTCAAATACGTTATTCTTTAAAATTGAAATCGGTCGACAGCGAAGCAGGGTTGTAACCTGGGTTGTAACCAAGTCACAAGGCTACGAGTCACAAGTCAATCTCACTTTTATAGTTTTGACTCAAGTCAAGTCGAGTCATTTTCAATCCACCACCGAGTCAAGTCCGAGTCCAAGTCAGCGAGCAGAGGCTCGAGTCCGAGTCATGGTATTATGACTCGATTCGAGTCAAAGTCATTGTGTTGACTGACCAGTTTCCAGTTAAAGTCTTGATAAATCCACTTTTTATAACTCTATTTGGTGATATCGAATGGTTTGCATTTATAATAAACTAATTTTCCTCATTTTAGCAGTGTCTGGTCGCATTTTCAAGTACTAGTACCAATAGACGAAATCTATATTGTGTGGTTACTTTACTATTCTTCGAAATGGCAATGAAATGTCGGTCTTGGCCGTCTGAGTCTTGAGTCATATGACTTGGTTCGAGTCATGCGCAATGACTCGAGTCCAAGTCGAGTCAATACACAGAGTGACTCGAGTCGAGTCATTTCCGTATTTTGAGAAAACGACTCGAGCCAAGTCGAGTCATCATAAAATCGTGACTCGAGTCGGACTCGAGTCGAGTCATGACTCGAGTCATTACGACCCTGGTTGTAACCAAGTCGCAAGGTTCCGAGTCGCAAGTCAATCTCACTTTTATAGTTTTGACTCGAGTCACATTGAGTCATTTTTTATTCACTATTGAGTCAAGTCCGAGTCGTAGGCCTAGAACGCTCTCTCAAATCTGATTACCCATATCGTTTTACGATTTTGTTCGCGACAGACGGATCGCGCCCTGTCTGAAGACAGTCCAGTCAAGAATTTGATAGATGGCGAGGACTCTGGGCCAAACAGGGGGTCAAGGCGAAGACGCAAGAAGACGGAGCGGGCCGCGAAAGCCGCGGCGGAAGAGTACGCGGAGATAACGGAGGAGCAAGAGAATCTCAAGGTACTGGCGCGTCCGCTATCGAGCACCCGAGTGATTCCATTCTGAATCGAGTATTCTAATATCATCATGACGTCATAAGTTCGAATATGTATCTTTTATACTACCGCAGAAAATATAATGACGCCAGTTCTATCTCAGAGTATAGGTGATTTGATGTCTTACGAACATCCCTATTTCATAGCAGACTGACAATCCTGTCGGTCAGAGGTTCTTGAAGTTTCTACACCATGACCCTGAGCTTTTTCGGCATTTCGCGGCCCAAGCTTCACACTTCCGAAATGACGCATTTTTAATGTTATTTTACCACGTTTTGTGTATGAAATAGTTTAGTGCAGATACCGATTCCACGCAACCCAGCTTATGAAACGTGTGAGACTCGCACAGTTTCAAATTTGGGCGCATTGTTTTCCTCGTGGGCCGCATTTGTTCTGCGGGGCTCGGATTACCAGGACGGGACTATTTGGCCGACCGGACATATCGGTATTGAAGATTTTGGCCAACCGAAAATGCGGACGCGACCCAAATTCATACCATTCGCAACCGGTGTTTGCGTCACGACCCATACTTTAAGAAGCCCTGCCGTAGGTCGAACAGGACTTCACAGATACTGTATATCATTTCCACCAACATACATAGTTTCGCACTACACATGACGGCGATTGATCCGAAATCCCGCTTCAGAATCTTCTTTGAACGTTTTTTGCCAGAAAAAATTGAGCAACAAAAAAGCCAAGGACAAAGCGAAATCGTCTCAGCTGAATCTCGGAGAAATGTTGAGCAAGCTTGAAAAGACGCAAAGCCAGTCGGAGAACGACATTTCGTCCACGAGAAAGACGCATCTCAAACAGAGTGCGCCCGCGCAAAGGTTCGTGTTCTTCAAAATTTATAAGCGTTAGAAATGTGGTAGCTAGTAGGGATGGTGTGAACCTCTGAAAGGTTCAGGTTCGTGTGAACGCGAACCTTTTTGAAAGGTTCTGTGTGAACACGAACGTGAACCTCGTGACGTCATATTGCTAATTCCAACCCTATCTTCCGATGAAGTGATAGCCTATATTAATGTACACGATACCTAGCGAAGACTCGGTCCACATAATGCCACAATGCTGAAGTACATATCGACGTTTTAAACGTCGCTAAATGTATCAACAGCGGTAATCAAAGGATATAATAATTGCGTAAAATCAGTACACTCCGTCGCTTTGCCAACAATTTCGACGAGGACTTACCAAGGAATATAAGCTTACGCCCTAACGGTCTTAGCCAGACCGGACAATGTGTTCGGAGTTCGGAGTATTGCTACATTGATATTGAGCAGAGTGTACAACGGGTTTCAATACTCGCTACGGATACCACAAACAACAACAAATTATGCAGCTGTAGCAAGCACCTTAATCGCACGGATTTGGTTTTAATGATACAGTAAAGATATGAAGTCAAGATTGATCCCGTACGCCCGTTCGATTTTTTACATCAGAAGACGATATC
>KE606184.1:0-12790 GCA_000444245.1 Botryllus schlosseri | reverse complement strand
GGTTGAATAAGCATCATTCGCTGACTACGTATATCGCTCGTGATGTTGTGTGATTGCGGGTCAAGCTCACTGCAGATAGTCACTAAATATTCACAAACGGAAAGCTGGTTATTCCGAGAAAATTTTTGCAACAAAGCAACTAAAACTTTTAAGGTTGTCAAGGTGCATGGTGCATGCTCGTTAAGCGTTGATTTTTTATGCTGCCAGCACCATGCATGGAGTGGCCCGCAGTTGAAATGCAATAAATTTGAGCCAAATATCTTATAATGGAGTGAAAATTACAATTTACCAAAAGGTTCACAGTGCAGAACCTACCAAGGTTCTGTTGTGAACACGAACCTCTAAATTTCCGAGGTTCACACACAACGCGAACGTTCACACCATCCCTAGTAGCTAGCCCACCTCTGGATCTCACCATCCAGCTAATTTAAAAGCATCCATATAGACTTCTATAGATTCTACATCGGCTATTTTAGTATTGGTTGACGCAATTTGGCTAGTGCTATACATTGAAATAAACTGGAAATGCATATCATAAGCAGGGTTGTAACCAAGTCACAACGCTCCGAGTCATAAGTCAATCTCACTTTTATAGTTTTGACTCTAGTCAAGTCTAGTCATTGTCAATTCACCACCGAGTCAAGTCCAAGTCATCGAGCAGAGGGTCGAGTCCGAGTCATGGTATTATGACTCGAGTCTAAGTCATTGTGTTTACTGCTCATTTTCCAGGTAAATTCTTGTTCAACCCACTTTTCATTACTCTGCTCGGTGATATCGAATGGTTCGCCCTTGTGACACACAAATTTTCCTCATTTTTAGCAATTTCTGGTCGCATTTTCAAGTACCAGTACCACTAGACGAAATCCCGATAGCGTGGTTACTTTACTGTTATTCGAAATGACAATGAAATGTAGGTCTTGGCCGTCTGAGTCTCGAGTCATGCGCAATGACTCGAGTTCAAGTCGAGTCAAGATACAGATTGACTTGACTCGAGTCGAGTCATCAGAAAATCGAGTCATTACAACCCTGTCTCGAAGTTGTTGTATTATTCCAAATTTTTTTGATTTTCAGTTTCAAAAAGTAGACGGTACTCGGCCGTCACGACAACCTCCTATCCGCTCATTACATGGCATGTGTATTGCATGGTACATTGTGTGTCTTGAGCAGATAGAAATCGTTGTAGGCTATTTATTGATTGTCACCAGCAGGGGCGTAGCCAGCCGAAATAAAAAGGGGGTAGAACTGAATAAAGGGGGCAGAATGAGCCTCTATGCGTCATACCTTTTGCGATAGCAACTTCTGTATTCCGTACGCTTTTGAAAGCGTAACTAATTGGCGGATCTAGTTACTGAAAGCGAGTTAGCAATCAACAGCTTGCACGGGGATCATGTTACGATGCGCACGCGCTCATCCTGTGACAGTGCAGGAGATCTTATTTGCATTCAAATAAGTAATCGACCCTTGAAACAATACAAGAACAACATTTCACGACGAACAATCTATACAGCGCAGAATCTGTTATATCTTCATGAATTTTGACAAGATTCAATTCGCGTGTAAGAGTAACGTCTTCTCGGCGTTTTACTTCCATTCATTCTAACATGGCGCATATACTAATTGTACCAGCGTGTGAATAATGACTTATTCGCAAAGTGATGGAATCGCAAACAAGTTTCTGCGCGGCTATTGAAGGCTGAATGTGTCCCGGTGGGATACCGATCACGAAAGGCATAATCTAGTATGACGTATAGATGGTCATTGAGGTCAAGACAACGCACAACAATGGAGTCAAATAAAATGCGAATCGAATGTATTGTCTTCACGCTGCTTTGGGGGACAGGCTTGAGTTCGGCAAAGCACGAATCAGATGCGATTGCTTTAAAACATGATTTCATTCAGTTAGAAGTCGTTATTTTCATGTTATTAATGTTCGTTATCGTTTACAATGAACTGTTGATGAGAAAACAACGCGTGAACGACGACGCGACAAATGTTCATATTGCTCGACGACTGCATTCAGAATAAAGGGATTAAGCTGATCGCTTACCCGCCGAGAGAGAAAAATGAAACAATGCCCCTTTCACGCTTGCATAGACGCGCTTTCATAGACGAGAGATCGACGAGAAAAAAGGCATGTAATCAGCGTCGGCGATCGGCGTCGCGCAGCAAATTGAAATTAGGCGATATCGTGAAGAATTGTTGGTATAGCAGTAGCGTTAACTTGGGATTTTCGGGATAGAATCGAGCCCGGAAGGGGGTAGAACGTTCTTCAATTCTACCCCCCTGTCTACGCCCCTGGTCACCAGTGCTGGATTCTGTTTTTTTTTGTTCCCAATTTTAAAGTACGATTCCACTGATCGGTTGTCGGTGAAAGCATTCCATTCATTCTTGACCCGGTTCCAGATCGTCGCAGTATTTCGTGCCGCACAACCCCCTGGACTCAACGGCGCCGTTGAAGAAGCGCGGCAAAGAACGCGAGGTCCCGAAAGTCAAGAAACCAAGTGCACTTAAAAAGGTAAAGTGCGTTGCAGGGTTGTAACGAAGTCACAAGCTTCCGAGTCTCGAGTCAATCTCACTTTTATAGCTATGACTCAAGTCAAGCCGAGTCGGTTATGATTCATCACCGAGTCTGAGTCATAGTGTTGAGACTCGAGTCATTGGGTTCACTGTTCAGTTTTGCATTCAAGTTGTGTGCAACCCACTTTTTTGAACTCAGTGAAATCAAATGCCACGCATTCATACTATACTATTTTTCTCACTCTTTGCAGTTTCGGGTCCTATTTTTCAAGTACCAGTACTAATAGACGAAATACCGATAATGTGGCGGATTCACTATTATTTGAAGCGAATGAAATGCCTGTCGGGTCTCGAGTCAAGTTGAGTCAACCAAAAATCTTGAGTCGAGTTATTATAACCCTTATTTGTTTATCGGTGTTTGTGGAATTCTTTGCAAACTGTCACGGCAAGCACGGCCTATCATGAAAGTCACATTTGATATTATCTCAATTCAATTGACACCAATTTAGTTCTTACTTTGTGTTCCGATACACAGGTCATTTTGAAGGAGCGCGAGGAAAAAAAGACGGCCCGCATTGCCACGTTGACCACCGACGATCTGCCGGAGTACGACATACCGCCCGTCGCGACCGAGTTTTTGACCAAGGAACTCGCGCTCGATGACGACGAAAAATGTTAGTGATTTTCTTTTCGCATTTAACACTGGGCGGCTGATAGGGTTCTTGAAAAAAACTCTTTTTTTCAAATTTTATTGGCCATTTGATGAAATTGTCGTGTTGCCAAACACTGCCCGCTAAATATGGCTCAAATTAGTTGGAATCGAGTAGTAATTCTAATGATTCAAATGGTAATTAGTGAGAAATGATTCTTTCAAGTACTGAAATTATAGTCTCCGTAATGGTTAATTGTTCAGCAAATATTCTAGCTTCGATGCTATTTTGCCCTGTAAAAGGCCGTGAACCTCGATATAACGTATTGCAGCATATGAAACCTGTAGTGGGATGCTATGCAAATTGCAGATTGGTAGAAATGACATATCTGTTGTGAAGTCGTGATCTGCACACAGTGTATTGTTACAAAGTGCCATGAAAAACTCGATTCAGAACTGAAAAACTCAAGTGCTCCATTTTGCCTGCATGCCCAGCACAAGTTAGGACTAGGTTTCACCAAGTGCTGAATTCACCTTTGTTATTAGTCCTTCTGTTATGCGATGAAACTGATTCTGATTTTGTTGTCCTCGATTTTAGCGGCATCGGAAGGATTGTCCGCGTCGGAGGCAACTCGATCCGGTAACGCATCGCCGATTACAACGTCAGCTGCGGGAACGATTCCGATAGCGCAAGCAAATTTGCCGAAGATACACAGCCGACGATACAGAGAGTACGTCATTTCAAATTTTTGTAATCTCATCTGTAAATAGCTCAGGCCTCTGGAGCCGTTCGGCGTCGTTATATCATTGTTTTTTAATCTACCATGAAATATTAAAGCAGGGTTGCTTATCACGTTGATCGGTAGACCACAAAGCAGTTCACATGATTCCAATAGCGTTCTTTCCTCTCAACTCCGCACTCTATCTTTCATACATCTCTTTGTGCTGGTCCGTAAATTGACCATGCAAAAACTTCGACATGTGACACTTATGAGTTCAAGTTAAGGCTAGAATTGGGCTCGGGTTCTGATTAGGGTTTGGGTAATAGTTAATTTTAGGGTTAATATTGAGATCAGGGCAGGATTCTTCTGACTGGGCCCCGAGTCCAACGCGATTATTTTCTGACTCGACTCAATTTGTGTATTGTCTCGACTTGTGCTTGAGTCATTGCGCGGGACTTTATTAAGTCATGTGACCCGAGCCAGACGGGCATTTCATTATAACTTCGAAGAATAGTAAGTTACTGATACTTGAAAATTAGATCCAGAAACTGGGAGTGAGGAAAATTGGTGTATTGCGAATGCGAGTCATTAGACATCACTCGAGCAGAGTTGATAAAAAGTGAATTGAACGTGACCTGAGCTAGAAACTGAACAGTGAACGCAATGACTCTGAGTTGATCCTTTGCACCCTGACTCGAACTGGACTCGGTGGTGTTTCGAGGAAGACTCGGTCGACTCGGGTTGGAACTATAAAAGTAAGATTGACTTGTGACTTTGTTACAATCCCGGACTACGGTTAGTCTTGAGGTTGCAAAGTTTAAAGTGTCGCATGCTAAAGTGTACCATGCTCAGCTGTCATTCAAATCGACCTAGTGTACAGCGTCTTGGTGTGCCAATCAAAGATTAATCTTTTTTTAGCACAGACCGTTGATTTTTTGGGGGTAGGTTTTGTGCAGGGAGAAGTTTGAATTTTTTTCAAATTTACCAGAGTAGCCTCAATTTGTAAGGGCTTAGTACATGCGCAAATGCCGATATTACATCGATCAGAGAAGCTTCCTTGTGTCTAGGAACTTACTCGTATGATGTATATATGCCAGTATAAGCTCCAATTTGGCATTCTATGATAAGTTTGCCAGAGAGTCCAATAAGTATAATGTAGTTTTATAGTTGTAATTTCAATGTTGGCCTTTCGTAAAGCTCTTGAAACTTGTCCGCCACTGCATTTCGATGATGATCGTGTGTTTTTCACGTTACGATCTCTGCGCTTTATACAGGTATTGTTCGGGACAGGTCCTGGAGAAGGAAATCGACGAGGAGTGTATTTTTATGTTGCAGAGACTCGTTCTATTTCAAGAAAGGTTCGTGACATTCGGCAACCGCGGCGTTGTTTTTATAGATTGCCGATGAATTGAACGGGTCTGGAAACCTGAATTCGAAATGCCAGGTTCAGCCCACAGACTTGCCACTCGGATAGGAGTGGAAGTAACGTCGTATATTTTTACACGATTACTAATAAAAGTAGCAATTTCCCAGACGTTTTGGAGCTACTTCAAGTGGGAGTGAACGATGAAAGGTTTAGTCTAGTTTAGAAGTAATTAGTTTCACAAATGATCGCATACTTAGCGGGTAATCGAGGGTCACTGCTTTTCTAATTGGCAAGATTTATCTTCGCGACTAACGCAAAATTACTGACGACACTAGAAGTAGCCGCAATTTTTTAAATGAAGTGAGAAGTTGTGCCTAAAATCTGTTCTAGTATAAGTGAAAATACTGTAGAAACGTAACCGCTTTAGTAACTAGTGCTTCAGATAAAATAGAAGTACTTTGCTACTAACTACCTCTGTGTACATGTTAGAAATTTAATTACATGTATGCAGAATGCAGATCCACTCGCTGTTTCAGTTTGAAGAGCTTCTCGGTGGTACAGGACTTCAATATACAATTGAATAGTATATTCATATTGAAATGAACCCGAATATTTTTGGCTCACACTCGTCAGGGGTAATCGTCAGCAACTAGTAGAGAATTGGAAAGAACCCATGATGCCATTGTTGATATACAGTGTTCTTTCCAATTCTCTACTAGTTGCTGACAATCACCCCTGACGAGTGTCAGCTGAAACTATTCGGGTTCGTTTCAATAGGAATATACTATTCAATTGTTACAGTTTTGAGATTCAAATCGAAAATCTTAGTCCACATCTGTTAATGACTGAAATCATTTAAAAAGTCACGTATACTTGACGAATCCATTTTTTTCAAATACGTAACAGCGTGTGGTACGGTACGCGATTTTCACATCCTGTTCTGAACTTCAGGGTGTACCAAAAGGACCCCGTGAACGCCAAAAGCAAGCGACGCTTCGTGCTGGGTATCCGCGAGGTAACGAAACACCTGAAACTCAACAGTTACGGTGCCTCATATCGCCGAACCTCGAAAAGATACAAGCGAAAGGTAGGTCAAAATTTCTGGGACGGATGACGATTGACGGTTTTATCACGATTGTGGTTTTTGCGATCAATTGTGTTTGGCTCCGTTGAGCGGTTTGCTGGATGGTGCGCAGAAAGCTGTTCGGAAAAACATTTTTTTCAAGTTCAGGTACGGATTAAATTGTTGGGTTGCGTAAAAAACGCTGTAGGTATGCGTGGAAGTTAGCGGATGCATATGCACATTTGATGATTCGTGCAGATGCGTCAATTTCCAAAAACCTTGCGGTACGAGTTTTCCTTTGTATTTCGTTAACAGGCGGGCTGGATGACGCACTGCAACAGATCATCCAGCTATGCAAAAATCAAAACGTGCCGTACGTGTTTGCCCTGGGCAGGAGGGCGATGGGCCGCGCCGTCTCGAAACTGGTGCCTGTCAGCATCATCGGAATATTCGACTACAGCGGAGCGGAGGTACAGTCGCCATTTTTCAGAAATGTCGCCTCCACAAACATATATATTGTATATCTTTATGCTACAAGTTTTTTTTGGTTTTGGTTTGACCGATCGAGGATTTACTCTCCCACAACGGGAAGAATTCGAATTGAGTAAGACTTAGTAGTATATATATCTTGATGTTTTTGCGGCCTATGCACGGACTCATGATATACACACACACAATCTGTGCATATCAGTGATGTGCAGTGAGGTTCATGGCTGGTGAGGCACGCCCCCCCACATACAAGCACACACACACAAACATGTACGCACGTAACAATAGCAGCGGCCATAGAGAGCATCTTCTGTGCACACTAATAGCCGTTGCAATTCCATATTTTACAATACATGTAGGACTGGTTGCTATTGTGCTAAATGGGCAAGTTTTACACGGATAGTGATTACTATCTCTTCAGATACCGGTGCAAATTATTCGAAGCACATGAAAATAGCATCCTCAGTTACAAATATTTTCAGTAAAAAAACACTAGATTTGCTGAATTTCGAAGGAAAATGTACTAGGCTAAGTCAAAATTCACTAGATCAAGTGTAAAATAACTAGGAGTGGCACCACTGACCAAACAGCGACAACGCAGGCTATGTAAGTATAGCTATCACATACCACAATTAGGGGTTGGTATTGCAGTCGAACACAGCATAGAGGACACAAACAACATAAATTTAGCTTATGCAAGGAGCTATCACATACCACAATTTAACGTAGCTATGCATGGAAAAGATATAACAGCTATATAAATAAAGGAATGTATTGGCTCCGCATTGCGTGTTGGCCGTCGCTACTATATAATTCCTAGCTACGAGACTGTTGGATTCCGGAATCGGTAGCGCGTTTCACTGTGCTTCGATTGTCCAATTGTTAGCGAATAGTGCATGAAGCTAATTCGTTTGTGCCTCACCTGGCCATTGTTTCTCTGCGATGGCATTGTCTGTAATAAAGCCGAATTTCACATTCATTGGCGATTTTGAGGGGGTTCAGGTGCTCTGAGACTGTTAATATTTGGATTTTCGGAATCAGTATGACGATAGCCTTTGATTGATACCAGTTATTATGAATTCCGAGCTATTCATGATGAATTGCATTGTCGCAGGTGAGGCACGACCCGCCCGTGCCTCACCTGTGCCTCACCTTACGTTTGGCGCTGTATTTTTGAATAATAATTATGCAGACTGATGATGTTGGGTGATAAAAATGTTCCAATATAGTTATTTATTAACATCGATGTAAAACATCAATAAATCATCGACTCATCGAGGGTTTTCACGATTTTCACTTATTCACCCAGACGACAGGTGAGGCACTGCCTCACCTGCCTCATTGGACCGCACGTCACTGGTGCATATGCATACCATGAGCACACGATGTGCATATGCCGCTGGACATGGAAGGTACATATATAGCCTCGTAAGGCTCTCTAAGTCTTGCACCACCCCTCCATGCTGTCCTGGTAATGTTGAGCGTCAAACTGGGAAGCCACGGATACCAGTTTTAGCAATCAGGTCTTTGGTCTGACCCGGCGACCTACCGATAAAAAAGCCGGATGCTCCACCGTTACGGTATCAAATCACATTGCCTAGTTGCCAGTAGGAAGGTTTCAGGGAACAGTTTTATGTTCTGAAAATATTCTATCATCCAGTTTATGAGTTTTGATTTCGGACACCCGTGTTTAGTACAATATTTTGCCCTCAGGATAGCTTCAAAAAGATGCTCGCCCTTGTTAACGAGGCCAAGCAAAAATACGACGATATGATGGCACTCTATAAAGAGGAAATCACGGAAGCTGTCTCGACGCCGCCAACGGTACGTTTCTCTTGTTTTGGCGACGCCTAAATTCTCTAGTTTTCAACGGTGCTCCATTGTATTTTTAGGCGCCCCCTGCCCCGACGAAAAGGTTCGCTCACATGGGACACTCGCGAAACCCGTCTGCCGCAAGCGGCATCTCATTCTGTAGCGTCATCTCCGAGCCAATATCCGAGATGCCCTCTGATGGTGAGTAGAATTTAAGTCAAGTTCCCGTTCAGAGATGTAATGTGTCAAAGTCCTGTTCCTGATTAAAGAATCAAGTCCGAGACCAAATGTAAATGCAACAGGGCTGTAACCAACTCACAAGTCAATCTCACTTTTATAGTTTTGACTCGAGTCATTTTTCAATTCGCCACCGAGTCAAGTCCAAGTCGTCGAGCAGAGGGTCGAGTCCGAGTCGTAGTGATGACTGTTCAGTTTCGAGCAGGGTTGTAATGAATCGAGTCACTATTTTTTGGTGACTCGACTTGACTCTAGTCATTGTGCATGCCGCGAGCTAAGTCATACGACTCGCAAATAGGACGGCCAAGACAGACATTTCATTGTAACTTCGAAGAATAGTAAAGTTACCGCATGATGGTAAAGTTACCAGTCCTGATACTCGGGAAATAGGGCCAGAAACTGTTAAGACTGAGGAAAATTGCTATTTTATGAATGCGAGCCATTCTATAACGCTTGAGCAGAGTTGAAAAAAGTGGGTTGAACCTGATTGAACGGTGAATATAATGACTCGGACTTGAACTCGAGTCAAAACACTCGCACTTGACTCGGTGTTGAATCGAAAATGACTCGAGTCAAATTTAAAAAAGTGCGATTGACTTGTGACACGGAACCTCGTGACTTGGTTACAACCCTGGTCTCTAGTAAGTGGCAGTGATGAACCTACTCTAAGTGGAAGTACTTTGTTAGTGACCACTGGCTATGCCGATTGCTTTGACCGAATCTGGCTGCAAGGGCGGCTACGGTTAAGGTCGAAAAGAACTCAACAATGAGAATTGCACGAGCTCATTTTTTGTCATCTGTTGTCATATTTGACCCGGACCTGTACACAATTTCAGGCGCGAGCTGGCGGAAAATCATGGACGTCACGGACGAGCAAAACCTCACCCCGGCCCTCCCGCCACCCGCCGAGGCAGCCCCGGAAGACGAATGCGTACCGTCCCAATCCGACCTACCCGAGATCGACCCCGCCCCGGACCACAGTCCTGGCTCGGACACGAATGTAGACCAAGCGGACCCGAAATTCGACAGCTCGTTTTCCACGGTCAGCACGCTCGTGCCCCAGCCCACCGACGATAATAAAGTAGACTCGAAACCGATAGATGTCGCGGTCGAGAGGTCCCTGCCCGTGTCAGACACGGAGGCTCGAATCGAGTCCTGGCTGGCTTCGTCCCTGCAGACCATCGAGTCGCAGCCTCGAGATCGGAAGCCAACCAAAGACGGCGTTGCCGAACAGTTTTTGGCCATCGAGGAGGAAGACGGAGATTGCTCGTCGGCGGGCGAGGAAGCGTCACGGAATGATTAGCGTCTGTGGTATTACGCGTAGTAGGCTATTGCTTTTTTGAATTGTAACAAAAAGTTTGTCTGATCGTTTTAGTAACTCTAGCGTGGTTCGCTCGCGATATCTTCTAATGGTCATGTCGCCCGTATGCTCGAGCGTTTGTATTATCGGCGTTGAAGTAGCGCTACTGCGTTATTCTCCCAAGTATTTGTCATTTTTAAAATACTTCTCAACTCCAATATTCATTCCAGGCTTCGTCATAACGACGCAGTCCTGGTCGTTTGACCGACTGCGGCATCACTCCCGGCTATGGCTGGGCAAAATCGAGCACCCAGGTGATCCAATCCTGACTCGAGCACACCTCGTTATGACGTCGAAACACTAATACAGACTTGCAGAGCTCATAAATGTCCTTTTTCTTACTATCACAAAGTATATAATGGCAATGAAACTTATTTCTATTCTATCAACACTAACCGTAGTTCAATCGACAACATGGTTAATTGAACTACGCACCAACTATGACGTATCGATATCTGTAACGATGCAACAGCTCCAGTACTCACTTCATGCGAATGTCGTTTGAATGAGCGTGGACTGGTACTACATGTTTGGAATATGATAAGGCCTAGAACAAATTGAACCGTCGATTTGGAAAGGATGAATGTTTCGGTATTCTAGAACGTCGATCCCCACTCACATTGATACGTCCAGCCCCGGTCATGGCATTTCCTGTCTCGCTTTAAATTATTTCAGCCTTATGACACGCGCAGGGGTGGTAGACAACACTCGGCAGTGTTGAGGGCTGTTTTTTGTACTGCCGCGCTAAAAATTGCGGCGACGTCGTTCGATAAGTTCCGCGTTATCGCAAGACCTTCGTTCATTGTAAAAATTGCTTTTAGAGTGTCGCGTAATTTATAGTTTATCTCTCGATTTTCAATTAACAATGTAATAAATCTGTCTATTTTTATTTCCATTAGTGAGAGCGAATTTTCGTTGATTACAACATTCATTTCGATCACTTCGACAGCTCTGACTTCGTTTATAATTTCTACAGTTAGCGTGCTATTGGAGACTTGAGCTTTGCACGGTAATCTGTCTTTCTCAATCAGTGATTCATTGACTGGCAGTGTGATTATAATTAAATTTCATTGGACATTTGAATTGTGGTCGGCTTTGTATGTTTGTATCTGCAATATTTGTACTGCAGAGCTATGCAGTTTGTCAAGCATCTAGCGATGGCTCGGTCGATTCCTTAAGTACAGTCAGATGGCGTTTTCTAATAAAAGGTCACAGTAACAAATATATTTCTGATGTGTGAAGTGGGTCAACAAGATATCCACTGCAGTAGTGGAAATACGCATTAGATTAACCAAATGCACCAAGAGAATTATCGGAGCTCAAGATTAGGGTTGGGGTGAGGGACACGATATTCAACCCTAATATCCTCCTCTCCCGACCCTAATCTGGGGATACGCTAACCCCACCTCCAACCCGAATACCCCTCTCCTGCACCGATTTTGCTATATTCTTGACGTCCTGGCAGCCGGTCTTACGTATAGGCACACATTTGGTGTTAATCGTTAGCACGAATGCTGTACTTTTGAAAGTATGTGTGGCTTTGCGACGAACAATGGTCATTCAAAACTAATTCAGGACCTGGCAAACCCTGTATATTCTAAAACATTGGTTCTCAAACTGGGGGACGCGAAGCCGCAGCCAACTGAAAGTTTGTTTGCACCGCGCGCGATTTACCCGCAAGGCCACAACTCATGGTTTTTGCTGTCTATTGTCCTAATATCATATTTGAGAATTCTCTCATTAGCAGCCATAACCTTCAATGACATCAAACATCTGTTGGGATTGGTAGCATCCTGAATTCTCTCAATAATATTTTGTCATATCACCATGAGGGGGCCGTGAAATTTTTCACTATCATAAAGGGAGCACGTCTAAAAAGGTTCGAGAACCACTGTTCTAGAAGTATTATCGTATATTGGATGGATTGGTTTCATCAGCGATACAGCTGATGGTTGGACGCGCTCTGACTCAAACATTGCCAAGTTGCACTGCTGTGTGCTAAGCCTTTTCTGGTTGCTGCAGAGTACCCGAGTCCAACACAGCAACATTGATACAAAGACAACAACACGTGCAAGCCGACCGTCAACTTTTATTAATAAGGAAAGAACCGAACATTTGAGCACACGTTTTTCACCTGCGTACCGCGACGGGCCCTGGAGCACCTCGACCTTTGGTGTGACGCATTTATCGTCGATTCCAACTGGCAATCTCATTTTGACTTGACTGGCAACATTTTTTTGGTCACCGTGTTTCCAGTGTCGCGCTTTTCGATTTGACGCAAGTGCTTCTTTTTCATCCTTTTCAATTTCTTTGTGTTCGTTATGACTTGGACGACCTCGGATTTCTTCCTGTTCGCGTCCTTCGTGTCTCTGTGCGCTTTGACGCGCTCCCAGTATTCCACACGTTCGCGCTTTTTCTCTTCCTTCAAACGATTAGCGTAGGCGCGAATCGACTGCTTTTCCGCACGCAGTTTCATCTTTTTATCCCACGACGAATTGAACGGCTTGTCCTTTCTTATTTCTGAAAATTTCTTGTCTTGGGCCGGCTTCCACCAACGGCCGGACTTGGCGAGACC
>ATSW01013527.1:0-16644 GCA_000444245.1 Botryllus schlosseri | reverse complement strand
ACCCCCCTTACTAACGCTGAACGATACTTTTATTGTTGTACGCCTCGTATGCACTGTTCCGGTAGTACATTGTCTGTACATCATGATAAAACTGTAACCATATTAAATAATTATAATGACATGCCAAAGTACTACTTGTCATATTTGAAAACAAGTGACTCAAGTGAACTATAGTGCGTGTCGAGACCCACCAATTTAGAAGAATTATGGGATGTAGCATGACACAATAGTATACCAATGCAACTGCACGCCAAATAGACCATATAAAAATAAATCCAGAAAGCTGTCGGCTGACATTAGTAATAAGCCAGCACACCGCGTCAAGGTTTCAGCCAGGTGCTGGATTGGGCCTATCTTTTTTCTACCAAGAAGATTTTGTTGCATGATTAGGCATAGAGCAAAATGTGCGGCAACATGGTACAACACCAGTAATACCACAGGAACACATCAGCACTGGTATAACCTGTGAAGAGCTAGTTGCACGATCCGTAAGAATATAGCTTTCAATACAACATCCATTGTAATATAATATTTCCTGCACTAGAAGAATTTTCGGGTGCCACTTTTCAAGAGTTAACGGCACACCAAAGGGATTTAAACAGATTTAAAAGCAAAACCAAAAAGGCAAAGTATGATGCAACAATCAAAATCACAAACCATGACATTCGCATTGTAACAATGGCAACAACAACAAACTTTGAAGTATACGTACATACGGTACTATAGTAGCAGCGCAATTTGTAAATAAACTGTTACACACACGAAATACCACTCACTAATGAGAAATTTGTAAGATATGGAGAATATCTTTTTGTCTGTAATAACTTGCCTGGTTGGATTAAACCTAAAAAGCCACAAATAGCATAGACAAAAAACCACTACAATCAAATACCATATACGTATTTGAAAGCACTGTTACATCATTCAAGACATAAGGCATTATAGTTGTTCGGGAAAACAGCATCATCCTCAATTTGTGCAGAACATTCCTGAGCTGACATTAATTGTTAAAATATTTGTGTAGCAGTTCAAAATTTGCATTGTAATTTCTTTCAACCACTTCCTTTTCTGAGATTCTGACTTACATTTAGCATGTACTCGCGGCATTGTAGCAGATACTTGACTAGAGTACGGTAATTAGGAGCTACTGATGCAACAAATTACAACATAACTTTTAAATGAGTGACCAAACTCATCGTAGAAGTGTACGTTGTCAACTGACGAGTGCGCCTTACTTAATATGCTGTTTACAGGGTCATATTCATATTGAAATGGTAGCCCATTTGAAGAATGTAATGGTCAAAATTGTCTTATGCAACACCTGATCTTAGGGCAAATCTTGGTTGCAGTCAAATCCGTGGAAAATTGCATTTATTTTTCACTAAAGTTACACTAAAAAGGTACATTTATGGATAAGTTCCTTTAAATTATTAAGGTATGAGATACTCGAATCGATTCGTATCCAAGGCACTGTCGCAAAACTCAGTGTAATCGCCTTCGACAAAATCAATTGCCTGAAAAAATTGACCCAGTGGTAATATAATTGTACGTCAAATCTGAAATGACCTCAAATTCAAACCACAGTGAAATAATCAAGCGATCTATTTACATATAGTACCAAATATTTCCAGTAAAAAGTGAGTTGCATGAAAAATCGAAAAGCTGCAAAAATTGCTTGAAAAAATGAAGAAAAGTTGCAATCTAAGATTCCTGCAAACAGCTTAAAGCACCATAATGCATAACCTTTGAGTGCTTAGGAAGCTGCCAGACAAGAAATGAACAAATCATGACAACCCCGAGAATGGATTTCCATTCAGAAAAGGCCTAATTCACAACAAATATGTTGAGTCATGAGAATGGCTCAGTAAACAACAATATATAGGCTATAATAGCCTACATGCTTTCATTGGCTTTTCAAATGACTATTTCCTTTGATATTTTGGATATTCAGGCTCAGTGTGGCCTCGCTTCATTAGAAATTAACATACCATATGAAAGCTGGCATCAAGAGCTAGCAAGTAGAATCTCACACAAACATATACTGGAAAATTTTGATGCACTGAAATATACACTGCTGCCACTAGGAAGTATATATTCAATAATAATTCATTACGTTATAATATGACCTCATTGACATAAAATAGAAGTAAGCTCTTTTAACAAGCACAGAAATTCAATTATCGAACACCGTTTATAGTACCATATTCTACAACATCTGTAGGCCTGCATGTATTTTCACGGTTATTCGCAAAATGATTACGAAAATTCGCATAAATGTGGGAGGGGGGGCCCACATGAATTCAAAGTAAGCTCTTTTAGCGGGTGCAGAAATTTAATGATAGACTGTTTACGGTACCATATTCGACATCGGTAAATATATTTTCACGGTTATTCGCAAAATGATAGCGAAAATTCGCATAAATGTAGGGGGGGCCTCATAAAATCAAAGCAAGCTATTTAGCTGATGCAGAAATGTAATGATCGACTGCTGTTTACTGTACCAGATGCTACATGGGTACATATATTTTCACGGTTATTCGTAAAATGATAACCAAAAATCGCATAAATGAAGAAGGAAGGCCCTCCTCATAAAATCAAAGTAAGCCAATTTAGCGGGCGCAGAAATTTAATAATTGACTACTGTTTACGGTATTATATTCTACATGGGTACATGTATTTTCACAGTTATTTGCAAAATGATAACATTCGCGTAAATGTAGGAGGGGTGCCCTTTAGCTACGGTCAAAATGGATAGAGATCATAAAATCAAAGTGAGCTCTTGCAACTACTGCAGAAATTAATGATCGACTACTGCTTACGGTACTATATTTTACATATGTAGGCAGTAGGCCTACATGTATTTTCACCGCTATTCGCAAAATGATAACTAAAATTTGCATAAATGTAGGAGGCCCCCCCCCTATAAAATCAAAGTAAGCTCTTTTAGCGGGTTGACTACTGTTTACGGTATTATATTCTACATGGGTACATGTATTTTCGCAGTTATCTGCAAAATGATAACATTCGCGTAAATGTAGGAGGGGGCCCTTTAACTAATGGCAAAATGGATAGAGATTATAAAATCGAAGTGAGCTCTTGCACCAAGTGCAGGAATTTAATGATCGACAATTGCTTACGGTACCATATTCTACATTGGTGCATGGATTTTTGTGTTTATTCGTAAAATGATTACTAAAAAATGTGGATTGATGTTTGACCTCTCTTTACGGTACAATACCAAGATTCTTTATGGATACAAGGATTCCGCGGTTATTCGGAAAATGGTAATACTTGAAAAAAAGCGCGTAAACCGGAGAGATAGTTGAAAAAAGCGCGTAAACTGAGGAGGGGGGGGCCTCGAAAGCGCGTAAATCAACCAGGGGGGCCCTAGGCGACCGCCTACCTCGCCTACCCCAAAAGCCACCACTGCGCATGCTATCCATCACATTAAAGATACTTTGGTATTTTTTCAACCATAACGATTTCATTGCACTTCTTGACAATGTTGCGGGTTGATCATGACTTCGGAAATGTGTTATTTCCAGTAACGTTCGTAGCTTTGCGATATGTCTCGTATGCTGCGACACGGCCAATCAAGGTTTCAGGCTTCCTCAGTGGAAAATAGTGTCAAAACTGTAATTCTCGTTAGTAAATTAACTTTCAGTTGCGAGGAGCGTATAATTTCAGTACTCGAAAAAATCATGTTTTACTACTCGACTCGAATCATCCAAATTAATACTCGATTCAGATTCGAGTACTCGAATCATTATGCCCAGCCCTAATCATGAGTCGGTGTATATGCCGCAAAACATCAAGGATAAAAATAAGCTACGTCCTTTCCTCACCTGTCTACAGCATTTTGAGCATTTTTGCTACCAAAATATACAACTTGCCTATTTATTGTTCGAAAATAAAGCGTGAAAGGAGTGGTGACAGAGGTGATCGAGGCACGCAATTCATCGTAAATATCATAGAATTTATATTAACTGATATTAATCGAATGTAATTGTCGCACTGATTCCGATCGGACTTCTCAATTCTGAAAGTATTCGGCGGTAACATAACGTTGCGCCACACGCCTACATCCCTATACATTTTAACAGCGACTAAAGCTACGCTATCAACCAAGAACGTGGATAGCTATGGGGTTTTGTGTGATTTGAATTTGTAATAGTCAAGTCACTTCAACGATAGTTATTGCTCGCTGTAGATTAGGAAGACAATGTGTATTTGAAAATATCATTGTGATGCAGGCCGCCACGTGTATCCTACTCTCTTTGATCTATCAACGTATCGCGCAATCAAAGATTTCGTGGGCGAGTACATCGAATTCGGGAGTGATATTGGTCGCCGGCGCGACAGCAACCTAAATTTGAGGATTTTGAAAAGGCGGTCCGAGCCCCGAACCCCGAAAACGCCACTGTATCAACCTCTCAACGACATGTTTATCAGGGTTGTAACCAAGTCACCAGGCTCCGAGTCACAAGCCAATCTCGCTTTTATAGTTTTGACTCGAGTCAAGACGAGTCATTTCAATTCACCACCGAGTCAAGTCCGAGTCCAAGTCAGCGAGCAGAGGGTCAAGTCCGAGTCATGGAATTATGACTCGAGTCCGAGTCCAAGTCATCGTGTTCACTGCTCAGTCTTGGTAAATCCACTTATTTATAGCTCTGTTTGGTGATATCGAACGGTTCACATTTACAATATACCAATTTTCCTCACTCTTAGCAGTTTCTGGTCGCATTTTCAAGTACCAGTACCAATAGACGAAATCCCAATAGTGTTTTGGCTTCGGAATTACAATGAAATGTCGGTCTTGGCCGTGTGAGTCTCGTCGAGTCAATGACTTGGTTCGAGTCATGCGCAATGACTCGAGTCCAAGTCGAGTCAATACACAGATTGACTCGAGTCGAGTCGAGTCATTTCCGTATTTTGAAAAAATGACTCGAGTCAAGTCGAGTCACAAGAAAATCGTGACTCGAGTCGGACTCGAGTCATTACAACCCTGATGTTTATACTGCCACAAAAATAATTATACTGGTCGTGCTGAAGATTTAATAAAAAGTTACTGCAATATATATAATGAGCACAAAAATAAAAATCTCGCAGAGCCAAATCTTATGCCCAAAAGAGCCATAAGTTCCCGACCACCGTTTTAGACCGATTCGAAAGATAATGTGCTGCGTTAAATCCTCAATCCAATACCATTCATTGCGGTGGTGCGATATACCTCCACAGGAAGTCGATAATTGATAATATATTGCTATTTTTATGTCACAATAATTAATAATACGACCTATACCGATGTAGGCCTACCATAAATCTGCATCAAATGCACTTCAGTCTGAGTTTAATGCTCAGCCTTTTCAAGGGCATGCGACGTATGACACTCCGGAATACTTGTTTACTTCAGCATTAACGTTCAATTAGTATGTAATCGTGCGCATCAGCATTAGGCCGAAATAATCTTATCGGTGTGACATGAACATAACTTGACGATATACAATTACGCTCCCTCCACCTGCTCTACCGCTAACTCTGATCATGCGGGCGGAGAGAGGATCAAAATTATATAGTAATATATGGAAGAACCAATATTATTGACAGAATTCATTCAAATCATTTAACGACCAGATGCATAAAGTAAGCCCCCAGGAGTTGCATCGATTACCTTACGGTGAGCCCAAGATCAGTGTTTATTTGGGCTGGAGGGGGATGAAAACATGTGGCTTCGGCCCTGGTTACAACTTACACAACCACATATATTCTTGAACCGATTCGTGACCACCTCTAGTCGATAGTGTGTAGCTGGTGTAACGACATATTGATCGATAATGTGCTCATACCTCATTTTGAAATTAGCTAGCGGGCGCTAACGAGCGTCCGGAATTCGTGCCACGAAGATATGGTAACCGTACCCTAATGATTATATATTGTAGAACAATAGTTCTATGTATCTCTGATATCTCATTGCAAACTAAATTTCCACAAAATCTGTCAAATCAAAACCTTTTTCGTTGCGCTCATCGCGAAATATCCACAGAACGCAGTGGTTTATTTTAATTCAAGTAAAATTAATTTGGCGTACTTTTGGACTGCCAATTCACCGTTAAAACACTCCCCGCAAGCTAGCCACTCGAACTCGTTTCGACACCTTCCTATCTTTTCATTGTATCGCAGTTTTGTGGTGTTTTGAAATTATGGAGATATTAATAAACTGATACTTATACTGATCGCTCGGGTTATTTTCCAAATCATGTTTTGAACTAGGTGTTGTATCCTACAGCGCATTGCGTGTCGATATCTAAAGGGCACTGTAGAGAGTGATGCCCTTTGTACATTGAAGATGTTTTGAAGCTTTTTGACCAAAATGATTAACTAAATATACTTGTATTTGAGAGCTACAAAATTAAAGCCTCAATGTATTTCTTCATCGTATCATCAAGGATGATACTGTTTAGTGTTGTTACTCTCATTCATGTTAAAGTTGAGAGCTTGGTGCAGTACTAAATTTAATTTGATCAAATCTATACCACATTGTCAGTTGATTTAGTAGTCATACAAAGCAATAAAACAAAACCCAATACAATTAACTTCCCGATATTGCCAATCTCGGAGGAGAATTCTGGATCTGTACATCGATCTCGAACCAAATGCTATGAGACCGTAGGCCTTATACTCAATGGTTGTTACAACAACCAGGATTTGATCCCGAAATAGTACATACAAATATACCATAAATTAGTCGAATGGTCTAGTAGTGAAATCCCAACCCGAAACCGGACGTCGACCACCTGCCCAGTGTTTTTACTACATTCCTTAAAATAGGGGGACGCCAGACCCAGGAAAATTTTTAAAGGGGGCGCTGGAGAAAAAAGGTTAAGAACCACTGGGTTGTATCATAATGAAATAATTGCTAATAGCTTAGAAGACATCAAAATTATATATTTTAAACTCTCGATGACTTGACAATAAAGGAATATTATGAGTATAGCCCGCCACATGTAATTTTTGCAAGACTGTCAAAGGCTACAATTTTCCTGACATATTAGCAGTTGGAATCGGATCCCGGGTCCTCTCGCCCCCTAAGCTAGAATGATACACCTACAACAGGGGTGGCCAACCTTTTCGGCGAAACGGCCAAATAAAATTGACAAGTCAGTGTACGAGCCACAAGCCACGCTAAGCACGAATTTTTTTTTAAATCTTATAAATGAATTAGGTAAATAATATTACTACTTGACTATATCGAGGGTATACTCTGCTGTGTACCGCCCGCTGGACTCGGTTTACATATCTCGGTCAATCCTTTTGTGCCTATTTCATCGTCGACGGTCTTTCTGCGAGCGCAAATGTGAGAAGACTTTCTCTCGTAATTGCGAATAGAGTTAGACTCAATCAGATATATTAGGTGACAACTAAATCACGGTTCACTTACTACTATTCTACTTTATCATAATGTACGACGATTTACTAAAAATGTTACTGGACCCTGTATCTACCAATGTCTCAGAACTTACATTTTAGTCATCAACATCTCAAGTGTCGCGACCAGACTAATCAAATTTTTGGCGGGCCTTGAAAGTTCACAATTGGAGCAATTCATTTTTGATGATATAACTAATTCCGAAAATTACCTCGCGGGCCACTCAAAACCTTCTCTCGGGCCACGCATTGGACGCTCATGCCCTAGAACAACAAGACGGCGGATGTGTCGTCTGAACTACTTTCAGAAGTTTTATTTGGAAATACCTCCTGATTCACAGACATCGTGGTTAATTAAAAAATTGTAGTCTTGACACGTGATTTGAACCCGCGATCTCCCGCGCCCACAGCGAGATCATACTCCTGGCCTAGACCAAGGAGCGAACATGAGCTCTTAATAGGTTTACTTTTATTGCTTTGGTTTAAAAATATCTCCCGAATTAATGAATATCAACTAGGCTGCACAAAGAAAAATATAGTGTCCTCATCAGATGGGCTTGTCTGGGATTTGATCCCGCGACCTATCGCCATCCAAGCAAGAATCATACCGGTAGACCAGTGGTTCTCAAACGGGGGTCCGCGGACGCCTGGAGATCCGTGAAGCATTTTCAGGGTGTCCACGAAGCCTCCAAATTTTTCAAAATGGTTGATGAACATAATTTGTATTTTTTTTTATTTAGAGAAATCACGAGTCAGTTTCGCTCCGTAACTGCTTTGGTGCCCACATAAACAGAATGGCCATCTGAGATGAAGTATTCTACTGTGAAAACTCATTTTAATTGCCAAATTGCCAATATAGCCTAAATATATTGCTGTTTCGAGATGTTTTGTTGTTGTTTTTTAAACATTTGTCCGCAAAAATACATTTTTCAGAGATATACATAACCGTTATTCCGGAATAACTTCAAGATGAGATGCCAGACGTTAGGCTTGACGCTATATGTTCATTAAAAATATGTTTCCTCATTTTTGTGTAATATATGTTGCGATCATACCCGGAGGTATCGTCGTAATTATTACATTCTCCACTATCTTTCTGGAAATGGATTTTCGGCACCAGTTCATATCAAATCGATGACGTGGATTTTTGAGACTCGAGGGCGTATTTTCAGAAATGCAGCTACAGAATTCGCTTCAAAATATTAAAAGTTTTCTGAAATTTTACATAAATAGTGTAATGTTATTTCAAGAATAGTCATTTTGTTTCTGTTTGTCCCTATACCATACAGTTAAAATTTACACTAGACAGACGACGGTTGTACGATAATTGAGCTAAATTTCTACAAACACTTGTGGGGTCCGTGGGGGTCCGTTACGGTGCGAAGTGGGTCCGCGACGACAAAAAGGTTTAAAACCACTGCCCTAGATCAACGAGCCGACATGCGCCCTTAATAGGTTTATTTCAGTGCTTTGGTTTCGAAATATTTCTTGAGTTCAGGGATATTTAAAATACACAAAGAAAAAAGTAACCTCAACAAACGCGCTCGTCAGGGATTTGAACCGTTTTGTGATTTTTATTCAATTATGTATACATAGAACAGCAACAATTTCATAAATGCAATTCTTTCGGGTTGGTTCGTCCCCGTCATCAGGTCATCTTATCGCAGTCGTTGTCGAAGGCGAATTTGTAATTGAAGTCGTATCAGAAGCCGCCGCTAATTGGCGTTCGTATGCGTGTATTGTTCATATTAGGTCTTTGTACTCGTTATTTTATCGTTTATGATGGTTGGTGGATAATTTGGGTGGGCATTCGTGGGGGAGTGATAGGGGTTCAGGAAGGGTTGGTATTATGGGATGGGGTGGGAGGTTATGATGCTTGGGATAGGTTGTGGGTGAAATAGTTGGGTTTTGCGGGTCGATAAATACAATTTATCGAGCATTATCGGATAGTTTTCATTATTTTCGAGAGCTTGTGTATACGTTGCGCATGATTTGGTCGGGTTTAGGGTCGATAGCCATTTGCAGGTCTGTATATATTCTTCCAGATCTTGTATTCTATTTGATAATTCATTTACATTAATCAAGGTTAGTTTCAATAGATTCGTCATCGATTTTGTTAGGAGAATTGTTGAAGCCGGGACCTCTCGCACCCCTAGAGACCAACGAACCGACGGACGTAGAGTCTGACCTATTTTTAAAAATCTTATTGGGAAATAACTCCTGAATTCATAGATACCGTGGTTAATGTTTAAAAGGTAAGATCTTGATACGGGCACGTCCGGGATTTGAACCCGGGACCTCTCGCACCCGAAGCGAGAATCATACCCCTAGACCAACGAGCCGACGGACGTACATGCACACCTATTTTTATAAGTTTTATTGGAAAATACCTCCTGAATTCATAGATATCGTGGTTAATTTTAAAGAACTATGATCTTGACACGGGCTCGTCCGGGATTTGAACCCGGGACCTCTCGCACCCTAAGCGAGAATGATACCCTAGACCAGTGGTTCTTAACCTTTTTTCCTCCAGCGCCCCCTTTCAAAAATTATCGTGCTTCAGCACCCCCACTTCATGTTGTAAGGACTGTAATAAAGACAATGGGAGAGAGGGAGGGCCGTTACAGCACTTCGTCAGCCCCCCTAAAAAACGATTGTCTTGGGAACCCATAGCGTGATAAACCAAACTCCTGAGGGCTTCGCCCCCAAGAACCCCGTCGCGCGATTTCGATGGTCATCAAAGTTTATGTGGCCTGGTCACCCTAGGCGCCAAAATTCTCCATAATGCATGAATGACATAGTTTGTAATTGCATAGATATGTCACTATAAACTTTTATCCTCTCAGCCCACGTAATCAGATTTACCAGTAGCGCTGAGTGAGCTGTTGTATTGGCAAATGAAGGCCACGTAATTAATAATTGAACATATTCGGGCGTGCCCGTTGGTACAATTAAATCGTTACATGTTATTTTGTTACCTCTTGTCCGCTATAGTCAAAAATATTGAAACGCATAAGCGTATTTAACTAAAGTAAGCACACGATTCAAAATTGGTATTTTGCCACTGGCAAACAATTTTCTCTGATGGATGTTACTTGTCCTGTGGGGTGCAGATTGTGACGACATGATCATTCGGCACGAGCGATTTAAGCATCTATGGACAATTAGACTTATATACATCGAAGTTTACGCTCAACATGAGGGCAATCCTCTTTAGCTAAGGTTTTCTCGCTGACGTTTTTTTGACACACTTCTCGGAGTCCCATATTCACCGTATCTTCATATGTCTTCGTACATCGTCGTGGCGTGGTAATGGCCGACGCCGAAATGCCTATTTCTATTTTCTATAACTATGCGTATTCTTCCGCAGGGAAGTCGTCAAAACATAATGTTTAATTTATGTTCATTCACCGAAATAATTTAGTGCACCCTTCGAGCTATCCGATTGGGGGTTTGGGTTGCAGCAGTTTCGGTCTTGGTAAGAGGTCAAAGTTCAGTCGGTCTTTTTTGGGCTTTGGTATTGGAAATATTTCGCGCTTTAATTGCGCTCGAAGACCATCATTCGACTATAATAAACCATATAATAATTGTGTGTGATATATTCAGGGGCAAATCAAGGTCGTTATAACAACAATCGGGTACGGTCTCAAAGGCTGTGGTTCGAACCCTCCCAAATTCACACCGGCTATTGACAATACGGGGAAATTAATGGTATTGGATTTTGTCGTAGTGCATTGTGTAACTATAAGTAAGTCAACTGAGAATTGGATGCATATATATCTGCTCACATTGAATTTAGTACTGTACCCAGTTATTAATTTTAACATGAATATATTCCAAACAAAGCAACTCATATTATATTACGTTCATACATGAGGTTGTGAACCACAGCACGAGATAGTATCATCCTTTATGATACGATGAAGAAATATTCCGACAAGTATATTTAGTTATTCAGTTCGTAAACAAAGCTTCAAAACTTATTTTGTGTACAAGGGGCTCTCACTCTCAATCAAAAGTGATATTCAATGCCTCCTTCTTCGATTTTCATACGCTGTGTGCTGCGGGATATGATACCTAATTCGATAAAATTGTTGAAAATAATCCTAGCAAGCGTGACGGCAGTGTTTTAAATAACGGGAAATTGGCGATCTAAAAGTACGCGCAATTCGTATTATATGAATTATAATAAGCCACTACATTTATGAGAACATAAGTAGCAAACATCGTCGCGTAGCGCAGCCACAAATTCCGGGATTTGACATGATTTGTAGAATGTTAATTCGTTCTGAATACTCATTAAGGCAGGGGTGGGCAAACTACGGCCCGCGGGCCGCATGCGGCCCGCAACACCGTTCTGTGCGGCCCGCGAGAGTCTAGAGAAACTTATTAAAAATATTGATAAAATGCGTACTAAAAATCGAATTATTGCAGGGACTTGATTAAACTTTTTCTTAGTATATTTCACCATGATAATTCCAAGGCAGTAGGTCTCAACCTGGTGGACGTGTGCCCCTTGGGGTCATGAAAGGGATCTCGAGGATCTCGAAGCTGAGCTCAACTGAAATGTTTTTCGCGCTTCGCGTGATTTACTTCTAATTCATAATGATTGCTCTGTATTTAATATGAATTTCATACTTCAAAATCTCTCATCAGTAGTCCTAACCTCCAAACTATCCACCAAACTATCCGTTAGGTTTGCTATAGCATCCTGGTTGCATTTTGTGATGTGACGATAAGGGGGCGCGAAATCTACACATATAGTAGAAGCGTGTTTGAAGCTAACATGGTTATGATGCTGTGAGCATTGTGTGTCCTGGAACTGAGCCCAAAGCGGAATTAGTAAATCTATGAACAGATCACTGCTCACAGTTTTTTGTATTTCAATCCTGTTCTAAGAATCGGGACAACAGACTTTCATCTCCATAGTTTTGACAAATTGGTTATGGAGGTCGACCAGCCTATGAAATCTTGCCATTGTATCTGGCGCGTGTACGATATCATCATAGCAATGTTTGGTTTGTTTCAAATAAGCATGTATATTATCTCCATGTCCTCACTATATAATCAAATACTAGCAATATTGCGTTTTGGTTTATGATCTCAATTTGATATAGTGCGGCCCGCGAATGGATTCAGATGTTGAATGCGGCCCGCGAGCTCAAAAGTTTGCCCACCCCTGCATTAAGGATATGTCTCACTACCACATCGTCTACGGCAGCGGTTCTCAACCCGCGGCCCGCAGACGATTATTTTGCGGCCCGCGTCATCTTTCGATAGGAACTCAATTACTACTGGCACAGTATTGTTATGGAAGACCGATGTGTCACATTTGTCGAAGAACAGTTGTTGTAACGAAGCGTAGAACCTTAAAATGATACCATGATAGTTTCTTCTGGAGTTGTACTGCCTGATCTGGGAGAAAACGTTGCTAGCTAGGTTTCAAGCCCACCAATCTATGTTTCGAGGCATTGTTAAAATTGCCGAATACGTTATAGACGCATTCCTCATAATTGCTTTGAATATCGCTAAACCAAAGAATCTGTTAGAGAAGGTGTGACTTCAATAAAACTTTAACGTACTGTGCGAATATTCGCTGGTACCGGAACTTTGCAGCAAGTCCAACATCACCTGACAAATTTCGAAGCTAAATTGTCTGATTCAACAGTCACCAGAAGAGTAACAGTGAAGTCAGTCGATCTTTTATCGCATGCTCTGAAACACGTTTCCACGTAGACTACTTTAGCCTATAGCATTGGACGAATCCACCGACTGCACACACATGGCATGGCAAATTATCCAAGTGGGTTTTATCAGACTGGGCATATTTCCAGAGGAAATGCAGACGGGCAAACGTGGGGAGGGGACCAGTGAAAAAACATCAACTTTACAAAGCTGACTTCTGTAACTATTGGTGGCGGGCTCCAGCCATGGAAGGAAAGGAGAAGAGTTGATTGGTTTGCTCAGAAATGATCCCGAACGCCTGACTTCTTCTGCTATCACTGAGAGCTCAAAGGGCTATTGGCCTCTGTAACGAAACAGTTACCGTATACTAGCTCGCTCACGCATTGAAGCAGAGAGTTCGGTTCTCTTGTGGAAGGGTTTGAAGCAGGGATATCTAGAACTAGGAGTTCTTATAGATATCCCTGGGTTGAAGGTCCAGATACCGACTTGGCAACGTATGCAATGCACGCTCCATGAAGGGATTTACTTGCGCCACTGGAAGTTAGATATTCTCACAAAAAAACAGTAACTGCAATGTTTCATGATGCATAAAATTGTGGCCCACTAAATGCCCGTATAAGACTGGTAAATGGGGTGTAGTAGCCTAAATTGAATAATAGCCCGCAAATACATGGTGATAATGTTCTGCGGCCCGCAGCCTCTTTCGCTGTTAAAATGCGGCCCGTTATACGAGGGAAGTTGAGAACCCCTGGTCTACGGTGAAGCCATTTTTCTTCATCGACCCCTTATCGCCACGCTGAGCCCAGCGCCCCCCCTATCGCCCCCTGACCGTTTCCGCCCCCTTTAAAATCGCCAGCGCCCCTTGGGGGCGCTGGAGGCAAGGCTAAGAACCACTGCCCTAGACCAACGAGCCGACGGCCGTATAGTCAGACCTATTTTTAAAAGTTTTATTGGGAAATAGCTCCTGAATTCATAGATATCGTGGCTAATTTAAAAAAGTATGATCTTGACACGGGCTCGTCCGGGATTTGAACACGGGACCTCTCCCACCGTAAGCGAGAATCATACCCCTAGACCAGGGGTTCTCAGCCCTTTCTTGGCCGTGGCCCATTTTCCGGTTTGAAAATGTGCTGTGGCCCACCCATAATCTTAAAGTCATAATCCTGTTCAATGCGTGGCAATCGACGGCGCGGATATGACTATTTCTCTAAAATATGCACATTTTTTTCCCGATTTACTGATGAAACCAGACAACTCGGGGCATGAAAGTCGCGCCAAGCGTGACGAAAATTTTCAAGTTGATTGAATATCTTCCAACAAACGACCAGCGAACTAATCTTGGGCCCCTTCTAGCTCACCGAATTGGGGGTTTGGGTGCGGCAGTTACGGTTCTGGTAGATCATATGCTAAAACTTCCGAGCATTTTATGATCGTCCGCTGCTCCATTCGCTCCGCGAAACACAATGATCGAATTCCCGCATACACTGTGTAATTGGGATTTCAGTTCCACTATTGAGGGGAATAGTATAATCATTCTGGACCAGCTTCAAACAATTCATTGGTGAATTGGGTACTACAGATAGGAGTGGAGAAAGATTTTTTTTTATTGTCCATGCTGTACAATGCACATTGTATGTTCCGTACTGAACCAACTGAAGTTGCGATTCGGAATATTCAATCCAGTGATACCATCAATTTATGTGACTCTTACATTATGTACATTGATTTCCAGGCATGACATTTTTACAGACTACAAATATTAATGCGCCGCGCTGAATCCTCAATCCATTATACTATTCGTGGTGGTGGTGCAGTATACCTCCACCAGAAGTTGCTAATAATTTGCAATTATGGCCATTTTTAACTTACAATAATACGACCTGCAGAAGTAGCCTACAGTAAAGCTATACATCAATTACACTTCATTCCGAGTTTATTGCACACCCCTTTCAACGGCATATGACATGTCGTATAAGTAACCAAGTATAATGCATTATGACCCTGCCGGAATACTTGGTTACTTCAGCATTACCTTCCGGGTATTATATACGCGAAATTATTTTAGTTGCTGTTAGCCATAGGTATTCATTGCCAGTGGAAAAAGCCGTCGTTTCTGCCTCCCATTTTCGACTTCAAATGCTGACTCTATACGTACCACTACGTCTCATCAGAGTCGGATGAAAAGCTTTATGTAGCCTAATCAACTAATATGAATTTATTTTTTAGCGATTAACACAACAAATTTCACTTGACTTACATTATTTCCAAAATTTTCCAAATTGCTCTGTGGCCCACCTCAAATGCTCTTGTTGCCCACCAGTGGGCTATGGGATTGTCACGGATTGTCAAAAGAAGCAAATTGAGCTATGCGAATGGTGCCGAGCTTGATTCATATTGATTCATACCAGGAGGTATCCAATTTTCGACAGCATAAGCATTCGTCCGCATCATGGGATGAAAATGATAGCATTGGTATGGAAATGCGATACTAATCCTCTGTTTTCTCCAACAGCACGTTTTAGAAAATATCATGGTATGGCGCTCTCCCCCATATTATAAGGCCAGTAGTTTAGTCGAAGAGCAACACGGAGAAGTTGCATAGGATACGGTGTGAACACTTTGCACGATTAGTAAACGTTAATATGGTGGACCATAAAAATGGCATATTGTGTATCCTTATTTCCTGAAATTAAAGGCATTACTACACTTGCTTTTATGCTTCAACATGTATGTTATCCAGACAAAAGAGCTGATATTAATTAGAAATCACAGTATATGATACTGGGAATTGAAAGTGAAGTATAAGCACTACTTGTAAAAGCGAAACATGTATTTTATGTCTTTAGTCCATAAAGTTTCAAAGGTGGTATGCTAAAACAGGTCTAAAACTAAAAAAGGTCAGAGTCCACTTTTCCAGATTAGGACACGCCGTGGACATGCTACATTACGATACGATAAGTAAATGCTAGATTGCAAAACATCAGTTTCAAACGTTATGAATAGCCATAGATACTGTGATGAACTATTTCATATGGGCGAAGGGCGACAATGTGGTGTGAACGGAACCACGACAACCCGCTACTTAAATTATATTCACTGATACTGTCGTGAAATTACACCGGGTTACTCCGTATCCACTGCGCGCGAAGCGCGTCGAAAATTCTGGGTCTTACTCAACTTTTATGAAAATTGAATGTTGATAATCCGTGAAAACTGCCTCGAAATTCCTCAGGCCATCTTCCTGATTGGAGGATTGAACTACTTCTACTTGACAAACTGAAAATAGCGAAAAGTAAGTAAGCAGATCACAAAATATTACGATGTAGAAGTAGCGAACATCAGATCCACTTGAGTAAGTACCAGAAGTAGAGGAAAACTACTTGAGTACTTCGAAAAAGTAGAAGTACTGCGTTACTGACCATGCAGTGACCACCTTCGAGTATCAAATGAGCTCCGGAGCCGGGAGCTGGAGCTACTTTATGATAGATGAGAGCTCAGGAGCTGGAGCACATTAAAATTTACTACGGTCTAGAC
>ATSW01013526.1:0-11503 GCA_000444245.1 Botryllus schlosseri | reverse complement strand
CTACTCACGCCCTTGCACACCGGGTTATCGCCCGCCCAATTGAGCATGGGACGCAGATTGAAGACAAAGGTAATTTGTCATCCTGACCAGCTACGGCCACAGACTGTTGATGCCGAAGATCTTCGAAAAAGGGAGACGGAGTATAGACAGAAAATGGCTGCGAGTTACAATAAAAGACATCGTGTTGTTGAGAATGATAGATTCGGAATTGGAGACCATGTATACATTCCTGATTGCGAAAGGATGGGTATCATCAAGGAGATGCATGAAAATCCTAGAGCGATCATCGTTGAGACGAACAATGGACTAATGAGGCGTAACCGAAAACACTTACGGAAGTACAACCCTCCGGAGGAACCAAAGCCATCTGTTCCGCATCAGGATAAACCGGTTGAATATTGTCTTGTAGCGTCGAAGAAACCAGGACACCATCAAGAAGCCAACGGTTCAACTGAACCTACCGGAGAGAATCCCGCGAGACGATCCTCGAGAATTAGAAATCCGCCACAACGATTTATTGAGCAATATTGATCACACACGGGTTTCAAGATCCGGGGCAGAATAATCCCCTAACCTGTTGTACACCTTGGGAGTAGTCTACCTCCCTGGTGACTCTGTCTGTTAAGTGTAAATGCCCTACTCTTGCTAACCTTGCAGGGGTAGTGTCACCTTGTATATATTGTTATCGCTGCTGTATTGTGACTCGTATATAATGTAAGTATTGTCGATGTCTCTTCCCCTAAAAAAGGGAGATGTGGTGTTATGATATGCTTGATT
Organism: Botryllus schlosseri; assembly: GCA_000444245.1. Taxonomy (NCBI): domain Eukaryota; kingdom Metazoa; phylum Chordata; class Ascidiacea; order Stolidobranchia; family Styelidae; genus Botryllus; species Botryllus schlosseri. The sequence continues at coordinate 10,726 of ATSW01013526.1, read as the reverse complement.
GATCATGCGATGGGTTCCGGATTGTTTTGATGACAGACAAGCATGTGGTCTGGGTAGAATACACTTCGAAGCCGACTTGTAAAGGTATCTGTCTAAGTAGACAGCTAGAAGCTTAGTGATAATACTACAGTTGCGCAAGCGATTGAGCATTCACACTCTCACTCTCGTGCGCATTTTTTCCTGAGCTGCTCTGACGGCATGGTTGCATCACAATACCAAACTCACTGACAATGCAACATTCGAGGCTTATTTTGAGGAGTTCCAGGGCCACGAACAGAATGAAATTTTTATTTTCGCAATCAGTACCGTGATAGCTTCCCATTGATACCCGTTTTATCAAATTTAATGCTGGACAAGCCGGTCAAAAATTACAGTCAAATTGCCTTTGACCAAACGGAAAGTGTGACGTAGACCAATTTCACTGAGCCGTGAGATTTGCTTGTGTCCACACCATATAGCAAACTGTGAACAAGCTATCAAACTGGTATGAGAAATGGTAGAACATCAAAAAGTCGTAGCTTGCGTTGCGTAGCTTATTTAGATATCTAAGCAGGTAGGTATGGCAACCGCCATTGGCATCATGTTGTTACCCCTTTGATGTATAGTTGGATACATCCTGTGTCATCTTGGTTATCTTTATATATGTCATTATCGCCAATTTAATGTGGCGAGTATTAACTAGTCGTAGCCTACGCTTCACAGCTGTAACACCAATGGTTTCTTCGGCTATTGCACATTTCTATTGCTATGACACAGTATCCATTATGTTCAAGTTGTTATTATCTGTTCCAATATCCGAAGGTAAAATCAAACGCTGATTCTATTTGACTTCGGTAATGACAAGATCAATATAGCCTAGTTATCAGGAGTAGGCCTATTATGCTCGAAACCCGGAAATAAGGCCTACTTTGAAATACATTGAATTCCCCTATTATTGGTGCTGCGGCCCGCGGCGCCATCAAAAAGTAGAAATTGACCCGCGAGCACATTTGAGTTTGAGACCTCTGGTTTAACAGTTATATGCTTTGGGTTCCGATTTCATCGTTTCGCCTCAATGTCGTTGAAATTGTTACGATCATATAGCTCCCTATAAACATAGGCTGTAAGTATGGTGGATTTGTACTTGTACATAACATCGTCATCAACGTGCGCAGGACGATGCGAACCGACACTATAGCGTTATGGTAGAACGTCCTTTTTGATCGGTAGGTCGTGTATTCAATCCACGGCCGAGCAGGACGCAATGACTTGAACATGAACCTGAACATACAGCTCGACTTTACCGCCAGGGCTCGCGCTCAACACTCTTGATTAGCGTGAAAGGTGGAGATGTATCGTTAACATACAATTCGGTCACACTTCGATATCGATCGGTAAAGCACATCAATGGTGCAGACAGAAGTAAATTTGCCTTATTGTGCTGCGACAACTAGGTCTTTCAATGAACTACAGATACGAATGTCGCAGCTACGTCATACGGAGGTTAGCTAGTTTTGTTTTTCGAATTTGTTGAATTTTATGAGCCACTTATAAGATTTGATAACTAGATAAGGTAGTGAAGGCAGCCTGAACTAACGTAAAATCACAAGTTATGGCATCACATTTGCTGAAAATTGTTTGTGACGGTATATTACGTGACCGTCCGTAACAGCACTTGGTAAGTTGACCTTTTCCAGATTCCTTCCTCCTCTAATATTGAGCGTTGATAGTTCTTGAAGCTACATAATAGAAGCACGAATTGAACTCCGCCACCGGAAGCTAGGAGGAATTTTACATCGAGATATATGCGCCAATTATTGTTCAGTAACGCGTACGTGTTTCTCACTTCCATTCTATTTCAGATCTTCGTGTAACTGAATTGTATAGAAGTAACGGATCTGGATGGCTGGGAAAAACCTCAATGCGTCTTCCGAGGAGCAATTTCGCAATCGCAGCAAGAAATGAAACGGTATACGCATTGGGCGGGAATTCCGAAAGATCAGCTGTAAACCGTACCGTAGAATCATATCCGGTTCATGCGGTTCTCAAATCCTGGCGGCGTGATGATATCATCACGAAAAAGTCGCGTCGAAAGCCTAGAGCCGCTGTCGTTGATGATAAGCTTTACGTTTTGGGCGGTGACTACAGACATACGGTCGATGTTAAAAATTTGGGTGAAATTGGCCAGCCATGGATCGAGATATCTGAATTACGATTTAAACCCTGGCACTTTGATGTCGTGGCATTAGAAAGAAGGCTATACGTCGCAGGAACGATGTTCGGAGATATTTACCGTACCATGTTCGAGGTGTTCGATACGGAGAGCTACGAGTGGACGAATTTGCCGCCACCAACCGGTGGACCTATTCACGTATATCAACTAAGTGAAAAAGAATATTCTCGTCTCTAAAAGCGCGAAGTCTGTCGGGAACCGTTAACCACATAAGCAATTAAATGTAATGATCCCATTGCTCTCTCTATTTTTGTATTTGACAACCACTCTGTGGGGAATTGCAGGAAAAAGCATTTAGGAATGTGCTGTGATGTGCTGGCGATAGATGATATGATGTTGAAGTTTCAAACATATTCGGGCGAGACTTGGTTTGTTAAGGTTACAAATGCGTGGCGTGTAAATCGTTTCGGATCTCGTGTCTGAAACGAGGCATATTTCGTGCCATGTGCAAGTCGCTCGATTGCCGTTTACAGGTTGTGTGGACCAGTGACTTTGATAATATAAAAATGACTCCCGAGTCGGATTTACAAATACATATGTCAGAAAGGGTATAAACACCATAGCCACACTAGAACGCATTTTACCCCATGCCACTGCTATGTACAATTGAGCACGTGCACATTGTACCAGCATTAAAACGGTGACGTGACGCTTTCATACTGTCGCTGCGCTCGGTAATATCAACCATACAGTCTGATTTAATCTTGAGATAGTGCGATTTGTTCGAGTGTAACTAACAAGCCAGTTGAGGTTCAGAACTTCGGAATAACGCGAAACGATATATCTTCATATTGTGGATTCAAACGAATCGAATAAACTTATCTGGTGTTGCATCAATATTTGACAACTAAATTCAACGCCGTGCACTGTACGAGCCGGTAACGAATTAAACTACAAGCTCAAGTGACATTGCGCGACAATTAAAGAGCACGAGTGTATCAAGCAGATAAGAATGAATACAATCAAATAAATGATTACAAATTGGAAGCGGTCACTAACGATCATTAATTGCCTTCTTATATCCAACACCAGGGGCAGGGATTTTGGACATCGCATAGACTAGACCAGGGTCGGGACACTTCTCCAGTCGGCGGGCCGGAAATAGGAAAATTGAGTACTTGGCGGGTTGGATTGCTAAATCGATACATTATTGCCCCATTTATCCACATATACAAGGAATAAATCGTATTAAATGAATATATTTTATCGACAGCCATGACTTTAGGACGCCATAGGGTAGTCGATACAAATATGGATCTGGTCGTTTACTTTTTTGAATGAATTCTGTCAATAATAGTGGTTCTTCCATATATGACGGAGACTCGTCATGGCCCATTTGGACGTCATACACTCATGGAAAATTGACTACTGGGAACTTCGCACCGCCGAGAGCCCATGTGGTGTTCTGTGCCATCACTGATTTCTTGAGACATACCTTACGTTAAAAGTTTTTAATTATAGAAACAGAACAGCCCCGCAGGCTTATTATCTCTGCGCCAAAATCGCGAGTACAAATGCTAGAAAAAGTCATCTGGACTCCAACCACAGTCGCGCGCAGCGCGAAAAATTTCCCACCTAGAAAATTAATTTCGTCGATAATATTGGTTGTTTCATTTATTACTGTCAAATAGGCCTATTTAGCCATTTTATTAGCCAAGATGATCAGATTAACGCGGTAGAGCTGATGGAGGGTGTGTGTTTGAAAATTTTGGATGCAAAATTAATAATGGTAGATCTTCCGGTTTCTATCATTCACTTTGTTCCATGCTGTTATTTTTTGACCTCCCATGAGGATTCTAGGCATGGTCGAAATATATATTGTAGTCGCCCAAACGTACGAGAAAAATCCTCATTGGTGACACGCACGCGATTCCGGGTACATCATTTTCCTATGCGACTCGCATTTGCGCGGTCGGGCTCAGGATACGCAATTACATTTAGAAAAAAAACTTCAAGTCACCCTGAACCGCGCCGAGCGTGAATACTATTTTCAGGTTTAATTAAAATGTTTCAAAGATTTGGGAAACAATACGGTAATTGAAATTGCCTACTGACATTCACCAACACACGCTATTTTAATTACACAACTGAATAGTAGCCTATACTCTTCGGCTGATACTCGTCAGCAACTAGTAGAGAATTGGAAAGAACATTGTATATCAACAATCGTATCTCGAGATATGACGTCACCAGGATGAAATGAGATCTCAAATAAGAGAGCGTTCAATCAGGACCGTAACTGCCGCACCCCAAACCCCGAGGGCGAGCTCGAAGGGGCCCAAAATTATTTCGTAAATTAGCATAAATTATAAAAGTTGTTTTTGAAAATTTATGCAACTTTAAAAAAAAATCTCGACACACGCGATGTAATATCCCCTAATATCTTGGTTATTGGGTACCCTCCACCCCACCCCAAAAGGATAAAAAACGCATAATTTATGCAAATGGGTATTTCGGCGTCGGCCATTACCGTGTCACGACGCACCAAGACATATACAGTTTCAGGCCATGTATCCGACTTCAAGTAAGAAATGTGCCACAACCATCGGCGGCGAGAAAACCTGGGTCGAAAAGGACTGCCGTCATGCTGACCGAAAACTTCGATATATATACAATACATAGACCTATACGTTTAATTAGCAGACAGGTCACAAACAACCAGAGGTGTTCAGTAACGAAGTACTTCTACTTTTTCGAAGTACTCAAGTAGTTTTCCTCTACTCCTGGTACTTACTCAAGTAGATATGATAGTCGCTACTTCTACTTCTACTTCGTAATATTTTGTGATCTACTTACTTACTTTTCGCAATTTTCAGTTTGTCAAGTAGAAGTAGTTTAATCCTCCAATAAGAAAGATTGTCTGAGGAATTTCGGGGCTGTTTTCTCGGAGTATCAACATTTAATTTTCATAAAACTCGAGTAAAGCCCAGAATATTTGTCGCGCTTCGCGCACAATGGATATGGAGTGACCAATATGATTTCACAAAAGTATCGGTGAATATAATTTAGGTAGCGGGTTGCGTGATTCCGTTAACGCCGCATTGTCGCCCATATGAAATATTTTTTCACATTATGTATGGCTCATCATAACGTTTGAAACTGATGTTTCGCAAACTAGCATTTACTTATCATATCGTAACCTAGCAGTCAATGGCGTGTCCTAATCTGGAAAAGTGGACTCTGACTTTTTTTAGTTTTATACCTGTTTTAGCATCCCACCCATGAAACTTTCTGGACTAAACACAGGAAATACATTTTCTGCCTGTAGAAGTAGTATTTATATTTCACTTTCAATTGCCAGTATCAGCCATCAGTTTTAGTTAGTATCAATTCTTTTGTCCGGAGAACATACATGTTGAAGTATAAAAAGAAAGTGCTGTTTGTTTATTTGTGATATTCATGGTGTTGGTCGACTACTATGGTCATTTACACCAGGCCGATATTCTTCATTTATATTCCGTAACGTCCGACTTGTAGCATAGCCCACTTCTAGGCTTTTTATCAGACACCGCTTGCACGGATGAGATGGCAAGGAGGAGCCGAGATAAACTGCCAACACTTAGATAGGAATTCTGGAGTCGACCTCGGTCGGACTCGAACCAGTACCCTTTGGTGTTGCTCCCGTGATTTATATCACTACGCTGTTTCGCCACCTCTAAAAGCAAGTCTAGTATAATGCCTTTAATTTCCGGAAATAAAGCTATACACAATATGGCATTTTTACGATCCACCATATTGTTTATTAAAGTTTACTAATCCAGCAAAGTGTTACCACCGTATCCGAGACAACTTTTCCGTATTGCTCTTCGACCAATACGGGCCTTATAATATGGGTGAGGGCGCCATACCATGATATTTTCTAAAATGTGCTGTTCGAGTAAACAGTGGAATAATATCGCATTTCCATATCAATACTATTATTTGCATCCCATGATGCGGACGAATGCTTATGCTGTCGAAAATTGCCTTTCGCATAGCTCAATTTGCAGCTTTTGACAATCAATTCGAACGAATTACGATCGTTTTCACGACTACTTACTTACTTGAGTAGATTTAAAGTCAGTCAATTCTACTTTTACTTCAAGTAGTTTTAGGTTGATTATGAAAGAAGTACTTCTACTCGTACTTGGGTGGATTTTTTCGTCGCTACTTCTACTTCTACTTGAGTTGCTTTCTTGACCACTTTGACCACCTCTGCAAACAACATCATGTCATGAAGTTATTATACCGCCCGAATGTGTTTAATTATTATTTACGGGCCCTACAGTTTCCAACACACCTCATTTAGCGCTACCGGGATATCTGATTACGTGAGAAGGGAGGATAAAAAACTGCTAGTAATATATGGGGTATGTGATACCCGATCATATTGAGCGATTCTAACATGAATTGTTGAAATTTTTCGCGCTTCGCACGTTTAGACGAAATCTCACATTATCGGTAATGAGTCGCGGCAAACACGCTAACCTGGTAGGGGGTTTATCACCCTGTGGGGGTGAGATCAACGTTTTTAGGGGGCTGACGAAGTGCTGTTACGGTCCTGCGTTCAATGTACTATTTTAAGATGGTACACGAACTCCTTTTGTTGACAAAGCTTGGGATGATGTATTTTGATAAAGGTCGACTCCGAGACACAGAGATGAAAGTGTGAGCGGCCCCTCCCGATGACGCGAAATCCGTCGTCTTGATAATTTTTCGCGCAGGCGTGATTATCCAACAGATGTTTGCTAATAGCAGAATTTATGGCCTTTGAACGCTCAGCGTCAAGCTTAAGCTCATGTCTAGAGGGCAGTGTTGAGATCAAGTCACTACCTTCGAGTCACGAGTCATTTCGAGTAATTGCACATTTTGACTCGAGTCAAGTCACGAGTCAAGTCACAATTCAAGTCAAGTTGCCTTTTCGAAGTATGAGGTATGATTACGTCATTGCATTTTGCTAGCTGTCTGATTTACAGATTGGCGAGTGGTCAGGTCATTGATTTTGAACCGATGACCGAATATAGAGTTAAATATACACGCAATAAGGCGCTGTATCACTCACATATATACGTAGAACTGCTAAACTACGTAAGTAATGGCATAGCCTCAGTTTATAGTTACCAGCCAAAAATAGAGAAACGAATTGATAAGATGCAATACATTACCCAGTTACAAATAGATATGATACAATTCGAGCCTGCCCCAATGGTTGAGGACTATATAAACTATATTCGAATTCAATTTCAATAATGCAAGAGGTTTGGTTAAGGTAAGAACAGAGAACAGAAACATACATTTTGCTATATTACTTCACTATACTAGTTTACGACAACGTAAGATGTAAGCTTCGATCACTTCGTTTGCGGTCAATTTATTTGTGAGAGAACAATGGAGGCTCAGTTAAACGCACGATCATTGAGTGATTGGTCGCTCTCACGGGTTACACCAGCGTAGGGGCGGCAACATACGGAAACGAATCACCGTCTACGACGCTTCTGTGACAGACTAATTACCAAAATATTACCTCGAGAGCGATCGGTATGTCTGTTTAGTCCTTATGCTGTGGTAACTCGATACACCTCCCGGGATTTAGCAGTACAAACCCAGCTCTTCGCACCTTCCGCCTAGCTCAATTTCCAGCTTTTGACAATCCATGAGAGCGTATGAGCAGCTTGTCAACACTACTTACTTCTGAGTAAATTTAAAGCCAGCTAAATCGACTTCTACTTGAAGTAGTTTCAAGTTGCTTATTAACGCACTACTTCTACTCGTACTCGAGTAGAATTTTACGTTGCTGCTTCTGCTTCTGCTTCTACTTGACTAGCTTTCTTGACTACATTGTCCACCTCTGGTGTTCACTGACATCTTGTACAACTTCTCGCTTACCAAAAGCTATAGGAATCGCTCGCACCTTACCAGAACAAACCACAATATAAAGGCTTGCAATCGGGGTGGTTTTCTCTGTTCAGTGTTCATATAGTTGGTCCAGCGATTCTATGCATTCCTGAGTTTGTGTTTCTAGCAGCAAATCCATTGCTCTATCCGTGCTAGGGTGTCTTAGCCTAGAACCGGGTCGTGCTACAAGTCGGTAACCACGGAATAAAAATGAAGAAAAGTGGTCTGGTGTAAATGACTATAGTAGCCGAAAAACATCATAAATACCACAAAACACACATTACTCTATCTATCTACGTTCCGAGATTGCATACGTTGATTGTTGATGATCATTACCAAGGAGTTGATTGTCATGATTAATTCATAAGGCTGTTGTCTGGATTACATCTGCTTACGAAAGACGAGATTTGCTTCGACGAGACATTCTTGTTAGATTTGGTACATGAGTGGTTTCTGGAAGCGTTTGCATGTGCGTTTGGTAAACAGGCTGTGATGNAAATCGCAAGTTGAGGCTGCTATCTATTGCATTAATCAGAATTTCATNAAAGTAATCGCGGAAAGTTCTGTCACTTGATGNACAGATACCCAGGAGGAATGCGCTTCGTTAGGAAGTGAGGGATAATGCACGAGGCTGTACGTTTTTATTAACCACAGTTGTTATAGTGATTGTTAAACCAAACGGTTCGCACCCTTCATACGCTTTCGCNCCTCCGTTATTTTNGCGCAATGAACATGAGNGAATTTTGAACTTGCGGGACACTCGTCATCGCTATGTTGCAGTCATTCTTGTTAGCTTTGTTCAAATGTGCTAAAATGATTNGTATTTCATAGATCGGGTTATAAATACACTTTAAATTCATATTGTCTACAGAACGTCACGTATGTTTTCGTTAGCGTAGCCTTCGGACATTTCAGCAGAATCACGTTATGACTTNCGCTTGTCTNGTTCCGCGTACCACTGGCGCGTTGTTGAGCAGAAATGATCTGGGTAAGTGTTCNAANTTTNGTAATATAGTTTCAAGACTTCTAACCAAATGTAAGTAGGCGACAGCTTATTTNCCGAATTCGCGGANCCGATAAACCAGTGGTACTACACCTTATATTTCCTCCGGCNCCTCTTTTCAAAAACACTCAGCCCCCCCCCTGCGCTATATTTTAAAGACTATAATGGGGAAGTGGTCGAAGTTTGGTCGGTCTTTTCGGGTTGGAACTTTACTATTGGATATATTTCGCGCTTGAATCGCGCCCGATGACCACTCGACTAATCAACGATATAATAATGTGCAATATTCGGGATCAAACAACCATCGGATACCGTCTCGTACCATCTGGTTTGAACCCGATGCACACATCCCGAATTCACCTCTGCGATTGGCAATACGGGGAATTTAATGGTATTGGGTTTTTTATTGCCTTGTGTGACTAGTACATCAACGGAGAATGTGGTTAAGATCTTTGCTCACCTTGATTTTAGTACTACACCCAGTTGTTAACTTTAGCATGAAAATATTCCGAACGAAGCATCCCATATTATATAACGCTCATATGAGGTTGTGGGTCACAGCACTAAACAGTATCATCCTTCATGATACGACGAAGAAATGGTCTGAATTTTGTAGCTCTCAAACAAAGGTANATTTAGTTAATCATCTTGGTCAAAAAGCTTCAAATCNTCTTCAAACAAAGGGCNCTAACTCTTCGATTTCGAAACGGTGTGCGCTNCAGGATACTATCTCATAGTTCGAAACATTTTGTGGAAAATAACCTGAGCTATAGCGTGACGGGAGTGTTTTAACGGAGAATTGGTGATCCGCGACGAAAAATTTCAAGACTGCAGAGTTCCCATGNGATATATAGAACTGCTGTTCTACTAAGACGCCTTTTTCTTCAGCGTCACCCATATCGCCCCCNGANTGTTTCCGCCCCCTGAGTGTTTCCGCCCCCTNGGAATTCCAAANCACCCATGGGGGACGCTGGAGCNCAGGTTAAAGACCACTGCGTTAAACGGTGGTCTGCCGATCTTTACGTCCTGACGTTGAGTANAATANCAGTTTATATACAACCGCATTCGGTTCGCTCGCTTCTAGAATAGAATNAGAAATNCTGAAACTAATGACGACTCGCAGGTCCTGGTCGGGAAGTTCTATATATGCTTGGAAGAGGTCACCGTAGTTCGAACAAAGCTGGAGGCAATGTTCTCAAAAGTTACGACTTCGGTAAGAACAAATGGAGGATCGTGGACAAAAAAAATGGGCCCGGAAGGTATTGATATTCCCCTCTGTGCATTTCTAATGGAATAATGTATATCNGGGGTGGGCAAACCTGCTTTATGCGCGAGCAGCATAGCAAAAATCTTAGTTTTAGCNGAGNCACAACACAAAAATCAAAAATACGAATTTATTACGTTACAATGAAATGTAGGCTATCGAATTAGGTTTATTGATACAGTGCCTCCCCAACTGGGCTGCAAGGTGTTTGAAATTAGACAAAGGTAGTGTGAAGCAGTTCCTTCAAGTGGTGCTGAAGTGGCATATGTAACGTACGTTTAGTCGTTGCTTAGTCAACGACCATACGTTACATTTGGATTGGATATTTAACTAAAAGTTTGACTCGTCGAGAAGCTTGCCAATTCGGCCGCAA
>ATSW01013525.1:0-12757 GCA_000444245.1 Botryllus schlosseri | reverse complement strand
ACTCAGATGCCATGCCATTGTCAAATATTGATGCATAACGAGATTCTGGGTGGCACAAATTCTGATTTTAATCGATTCGTTTGAACAGGGAACCTTCTATATTCCGATCAACCTGATTGCTGGATGTACTCGTATCGAGAACAACAATATCGAATATTAAACTATTGGGCATTTGGTAGCCGGTGAATTTCTATTGATAAGATCGCGGCATGCGCAGTGCGCACGGAAGTGGAATTAGTTCTAGCCCAGGGGTATCCAACCAGCGGCCGTAGAAGGAAATCTGTGCAGCCGTCAACACGTAATTCAATTAGTATGTGTTGGCGGCCATCGACATGCAAATTGAATTTACGAATTGACCGATGTACTCCCAAAATGCTTCGCGAACGTAAATCGGAAATGTACCAATGCCGCCAAAATCGTTGTTTTAATCGACAAACAATTGCCGCGATTAAAGCTAATCAACGCGAAGCCAGAAATCGCAAGAGACAATTGCTGATTGGCTGCGCGATTTCGCGTTTGTAATCATCGTTATTGTCTGCTTGAAACCTCACGTTTGAGAGTTGTGTGTTAATTGCGAACTTGCCAGGCCAGTGCGTAGCGTATTTAGTTACTCACATTACAGCGCATTGCGCGTGAATAATATTGATACAACTCCAAATTCTCAGTGACGTAAATTATGATTTCTGTTAGGTGCATTCCGTCGGACAGACTAGTAGCGCAGTTATATTTTCGTACGATCGTACTCGTATCGTTTTAAGATTCCATTTAATAACTCGACTGCATGGTTTGATATGAATGATCACAGGGCCGGCATTAAAACGCCACACGAATGGTTTAAATAGTTTAACACTGCACGTAAACCAGCGGCATGTAGTAAAGTGCGTTTTAGAGCGACGATGACGTCATCGATATGGAACAGTTATGACGTCACAAGACTTCGCCAACTCGTAAAAAAATAAAAGTCGGCGCCTATGGNGACATGTTATTATATAGTGGAACAATAGCTCTTAATATACCGGAGTTCTCATTGCAAATTAACATTCGAGGAAATTTCTCAAATCTCGAACTATTTCTTCGTGCTGCGCGGGTAATATATACAGACGATGTTTCCTACATGTTTTCATGAATGCTGTGGTCCATTATATTCATGTAAAATGAATTGCGCGTACTTTTGGGTCGCCAGTTCCCCGTTGCAACATTCCCGTCACGCTAGCGCGGGTTATTTTCCACAAAATGTTTCGAAGAACTAGGTTTTGTATCCTGCAGCCCACAGCGTGTCGAAATCGAAAAAGAGGCAAGGTGTAGGGAGACCATATGTCCTCTTTTTACAGGATTTGTCCTCTATTTTTTCAAGAAATGTGATATATCCTCCGAGGGCGCCAAAACGTCATATTTTTTCGGAATTTGTTCTCTGTTTATGGCCGCGTTGAGAATTAGGCGACTGTACCAAGACAATTAAAAAGTGTCATAAACGCGGAAACTGTTTTTCGACGGAATTGAATTGAATTTACAAAGTAAATAATGATCATCGGTAGGTTGACGTCCGCAATACTAAATTCCATAACTTGTATAAGGTCATTTTTTCGGACCTCAAAATATGGTAACCCGAGCACTGTACCACTGTTGAGAGCGGGATCCCTTTGTATATTAACGTTCCTTTGCAGTTTTTAACCAAAATGATAAACTAAATATACTTGTATTTGAGACCTACAAAATTAGAATATTTCTTCAGCATCGTATCGTAAAGGATGATACTGTTTAGTGNTGAGACTGACAACCTCTCATGAACGTTATATAATGTTGGTTGCTTGGAATACATTTATGTTAAAGTTCATGACCGGGAGCAATTCAAAATTCAATGCGAGCAAAGATCTCTACCACGTCCTTAGTTGATTTACGATAGTCACCCGTAGCAATAAAACGACACCCAATACAACTTCATCGTATATCGAATCGCGTGAATTCGGGATGTGTAGGTCTNCACCGGGCTCGGNACAAATGGTACGAGTCCGCACCTGATGGTTATTATAACAACCTTGATTTTATCCCGAATATATCATATACAATTATTATTATAATATAATTAATCGAATGGACCTCGGGCGCGATTCAAGCGCGAAATATATCCAATAATAGTAAAGTCGCAACGCGAAAAGACCGAATGGACTTCGACTACAGTCNTTAGAATATGGGGGCGCCAGACCCACGTCATTTAAAAAAAAGGAATGCTGGAGTAAAAAGGTCAAGAAACACTATTGTATAAAAATAACTTCACTACCGATCGATATGCATCCGAACGTTTCTTTTGCATGATCACATTTATATAATCGCAAAGGGCAATCTCGCAGCATATTGCCTATATTACGAAGTACATTTTTACTTAAACTTCCAAGTTATTATCTTTGACAGAGCACCCTCGGGCATGGCTGTGTAACCCTTCGCCTGCATTCTCAAATCTGTGCCTGGTGCCACCGTATACACTCTTCGTTGTACCGCCAGCATGGGCAAGGGTGTCTGGACATATACATCTAGGAAATATTTCGTTTTAGTGCTGTGAGTGTGGCGCAATTCGACACACGCACTCACTAGACATGCACACTGGCATTGTCCCGATATACATGCTCGCTCCACTTGTACCGTCGTTGGAATTCTTTTCCAATACACACGAGTAATCGCCGGGAGTAGATATGTAGGACGCGTTTTTGATCTGTGAACATAAAGGATTTGTTTAAACAATGATGTGGTGTCACAGTGAACATATATGACATCAAAATTTCCACACCAAAAATTAGGAGACGCGGGAGTCTTTCAACTGGCTACGTCACTATATCCATACTAAGGAATACTGTATAGGTTTGGCTCACGTAGCGTTCTCTATGCGAACCCTAGCAAGTCAGAAGTTCACATTCGCAAACTAACCTTGTTGGGTTTAACATGGCGAACCTATCTATGACGCTACAATTTTCCAAGTCCTTTCACCACCATTAATCAACATAGGCTACAACATACAACATACAACCTATCCACTATCTTAGCTCTAAAAGCTGTAAAGGAAGAAGAATTCCCAAAAAGGAGGACATGTAAGCGTCATCGGAGGAACAATCATCTCGCGTACCACAAATGGCACGCGTTCCGGGCTTGCCGACTCCTGAACTAGTGATTGTTCCCATGAAGGAATTTTACAACTTCTGTAATCTTCGGAATGAGTAATAGGCTCTCTTGCGGGGGTGGGTGGGGCCATATTCGCAGCAGAACTGAAGATCGACTAATCTAAAGTGCGGGAAAACAAATTTAGAGCAAGTTTCAAGAGACATGGATGTTCTTTTCCACTTCGATCTTCCTAACATTTTGTCGGGCACCGAATAGGCTTCAGAATAGTTTTTCTATATGATTCGTAACACCCAAGATATAGTGACGCCAACGTGTCATAAGCCTTCGGGATAACAGTAATCGACAACACTGGTCTACATGATTTTTGCAACAGAATTTCTTTGGTCATTTTTTTACATAATTTGGGGACGCTGAATACGAAACTGGCGTTAGTTTTTTCTATCGCGTCACGTTTTGAAGAAAATATCAATGTCGATTTTACCACTATTTCGGGGTAGACAAGTAGATATATTCTACTTGCAGTACTTACTGAAGTTGATATGTTTTTAGATTACTGCCACTTCTACCAGAACAGTATTTCAGATAAACTATTTACTTTTGGACCAATTGCACGAGTTACATGATTATTAGAACTGCGTGACACAGCCCCTAAAGCAATTTAACTGAATGTATTTTCAAAAAGTCGATCAATGAGTAATGTCATTATAGACATTTTGCGTTAGCTGAGAAGATACATCTTGCGATTTCGTATGTAGGCACCTCCGACTAACTGTTGAAAGAATGCGACCACCATCTTCCCCGCCAAATATACTTAGATCTTTGCTGACTTTTAGTAATTCACAGACCTTTCATTTCGTCTTCCACTTGAAGTTGTTTTCATATGTCTTATAAATTACTACTGTTACTTGTAATTGAGCAGAAATGTACGGTGTTACTTGTGCCAGGAACGTCGATCACTTCGATCAACTCTAGTTCATAGTAAAATACTATACTGCAAATCAGAAACCGCCAAAAATGTAAAACTTTTTGCATTTAGAACTGGCGTTAAATCATGCAAATCACTAACAAAAAGTTTCGAAACCATTTAAAAACCGCAATACATATTAACCAATGCTCATCTCTGGCTCTATTCCAGCATAAAAAAAACATGGTATTTGGTGTAGGCCACAAAATGTCAGTAGTTATGTAGATCGCTGGTGACCTGGCAGGGGTTCTTATGGGTGCGGCGGTGAGGTGCCTGAAAACTCGTGGTGGTGATGGCACCCTTTTGACCCCCCTCTCGGCGGTGAGGTGCCATGTGTTCTTATGGATGCGGTGATGATGGCACCCTTTCGGGTATAGGCTGCGGCGGTGAGGTGCCGTGAAAACTCGTGGTGGTGATGGCACCCTTTTAGACCCCCTCTCGGCGGTGAGGTGCCATGTATTCTTACGCGGTATGTGGTGATGCGCCGTGTGTTCTTATGGGTGCGGTCGTGATTCGTACTTTCAGGCATCTCTCGCGTGGTGTTGAATAGTCACCAACAATAACCGCACAAACGGAAACGTTGTTTGTTGTGAGGATTAAGCAGTGCGACCTATATTCCGAATGACCTGCGCGCTGAATTGTTTCACGGCCAACCGCGTGCTACTATCGAATATTACACAATTCCATTCAGTGCGAAATAGTTTGATCGTAAATTATGATATATGATATCGTAGTTTAGTCGTGTCAAATGACCGATCGTGTTCTCTTTCCTCGCTATTGATTGCTAGCTGAATAATACTTTCGGCTTATTCGCTGTTTCGCGCCTACGAAATAGTCTGCTGTTCACAACCACAACAAGAATCACAAGTATACACATTTACACATTCGTTTATTACTCTGAAATCAAACTCTTCACAAAAGCACGTACAATCGTATCATTCACTTTTTTATCATCGCCAAAATTATCCAAGTATTCCTCGGTTGAAAACCCTTGAGCTCTTTTTATCAAGAATGCGATAGCATGATCTCCACACACATCCGAAGTTTTACTCTGTAACTGTTTCCCAGTCACAGAAAATTCATCTGGCTCCAGGAATTGGAATACCTGAGGTTTTAGTGGTCCGAAACCTAGTGAATCATGAAAATGAGTATCCTCATCTCTGTATATAGACACCCAGTGAGACCCAGGCAAACTCGACTCGTCGTAATTAATGATGATAGCGAATTTTCCGCTAATTGGTTTCTTCGGTAACTGGTCTACTGGATAAGTTCCTAGATATAGACTTTGTGTGTCAGGGTGGTTATAGAGAATATCATTGATCTCAGACGTATTCATATTTCGACGACTTGTCTTTTTTGATTCAGCTGTAGAAGATGTTGAAACTCCTTCAAACATAACAAGGTTACAGAGGTTGGTAACGGCTTCGACGTAGTCAAAACCAGATGCACAGTTCCTGTCTTATGAAGTTGATAACATCCCAAACTATTATCGGGTGTCAAATCAAACACAAAAAGAGTGTATCCGTTGACATAATCTTTGCGTGAAATATTTAAAGGTGCCTCGGATTCCCAGCGACCTGTCTGAGAGAATAGTGTCATATAACCTTCGAGTCCGCCGTGTTTATCAAAATCGAAATGAAATTCGCGTCCGTTAATTTGACGCCCATCCACACTTAACGAAAGATTTTGAACATCAAAGTGTTTAAAGTTGAATGGATTTTTGGTCCGAACACCGTTAAATGTCGTGGTCTCGACTAAACCAATTACGATCTTCTTTGGCATGGTGCCGCTAACTAACTCTCTATCAATTTTCGATAAACCCGCGGCGAATGTATGAGTCGACATTTGTAAGCGTATCCAGGGGTACTTGGCAGTATTCTTCTGTAATACAGACTTGTGTGCTAAGCTTACACTTTCAGCGATCTTCATCTGTTTGACATACACCTCCATTTCGAGTAAAACAATTTGTACATCTTCCGCATCACCGAGCAGACAGAAATTATCTTCGTTACGTGTAAATTTTAATTTCATGTCGACATTATCCAACATACATCTAGACTGTTCAAAAAGACCCATTCGAATTTTTCCGATCAACTCTAGCGGAGTGCTGTTTTTTGTAAGGTCTTTTCGTTTAACATATCCAGTATTCGCTGCACCAAGAACATCCATAGATCCAGTGACATCTTTATAAAAACCTTGTCCTTGCACAAAACTCTCCGAGGCCCCGTGAGTATCATTCAACAACCGAGAGATATAAGCTTTGTACGCATGACAATTATCCGAATTTGTGATAACCTCATTTGAAATAGTTACATCGATTTGTTTGAAAAGATAATCCAACATGTTATTGACCAGGCCCACTTGTGTATCGTTTGCTAAATCAGTTCCATCGCGTTTAGTGAGCTTCAAACGTAATCTCAAGAACGTGTTTTGTAGATCCATATATCGATCCGTCCTTGGTAATTGTACTTCCATGACATTACCTAAACTATGGGGTTTGACGACGACATATTGCGATTCCTCAATACTGGTTTGTGTGTGGGGTATACTAAATATGTTTAACCCGGAGTTATGACATTCTCGGGAACCCGCATGCATCAACATAGTTCTTAGTCGAATATATCCTGTTGTTTACGACGACGTTTGGATGAAGTGTTCTTTGACTTTGTTTTTTTCCTTTTTATAGCTTTTGGGGTTAAAATTTTATCAATCACTCGACCGCCAGCTTGTTTACCTCTCTTGACAACACTAGACTTGATCGAGTTACCGCGTAATAGATCTCTCGCTATTTCACCGCCAGTCCGTAACAATTGACCACCGGCGTATTTCGCAATAGGTGTCACTAAACGACCGAGTGATTTAAACAAACTCCCGATACCGGAACCCGCTTGAACTCCACCACTAAAATATCCATAACCATCGCCTGTCTGGTTATAATGACGATGGACAGAATGATGATCACACGTGAAAACAACTTTCATAATCGCTTCCTAATGTTAAATGTAGCTTGCAATGAACGACTTATTATATTTATAGGTTCCCCAAACTCATCCCTGAGGTAAAGACATACAGAATCTACAACATCTTTTGAAACAGGGAAATAATACGGATTTGTCGCTATCCAATTATGCGCGACATCACCAGGTGTCAGCGGTATAACTCGTAATAAACGCGCTAACGTATCTCCAAGTAAGTGAGGGTGAATAATATCACAATACACAAACAAATATTGACCAATCGCCGGTTCGGTTAAAGTGAAATCGATCTCCATGAGGGCTAATTCACAATATCTCGTCGGGATGTTGTTGATGGTGAGTAGTCTGTGTTCAAAATCAACACCAAGCATAGAGGTGGTTAACGTCACTATTTTCATCGTGCGTGGAGTGTCAATGTGGTCTCTATATCATGTACTAACTGACCGTATTGGTCTCGGATGGTGATTTTTATATCGTGGATGTGGTTAATCGACACTGGGAAATAAAACGGTTTTTCATATACAACTTCTTGTCTCATACACGTCTCGTTATTTACTTGGATCACACGAAGCAATTGACTCATGTAATCACCCACCGGATGATGTCGTAGTACATTGATATACACAAAAAGATATCTGAGGTGGGGTTGAGTTGGTTTAGGTTTGATCGACGTGACATTACATACTGGTGTCGACACTTGATCAACTACACTGAAATAATTCGTGAATATATCCGTGGGGTGGAGTGTGATACGTTTCGAGTAACGAATTCGGAAAAGTTCATCGTTGATTCTTTCGGTGAAACAATGTTTGAAACTTTCAGATAATATTCTTCGCGTCAACTCGAGGTTGTTTGCATAATTCCCAAGTGGTGTTAGGTACGCATCTACTATTCGGTCTTTCTCATTATGTAGCTCCCAGAGTGCTTGATCACGATTGATTATAATTCGATCAAGAGATTCACTGACAAAACTCATGTCCACCAACGCAAGCTCATTACAAATAATTTCATTCGGTAACACCACCGAGAATTCACCTTTGGTGCTAGACAACGTGATGTAACTCATATTGAATCAACAGCTCTACGACGGAAGCGTAGGGTTACTGTCACTGGTGCTTTTCGAAATTTAATAGGGTTGCCAGCTGCATCACGTAGATAAATTCGTATCGTTCTAAAATTGTTTCTCGCTAAAGCAAAGAAGTATGGTTTTGGGAATATGTTGATTTGGTTTTCATTCGGTTTAGCGGTTACAGTAACCACCCGTAAAAGTTGTTGCAGCTTGTTACCGTGTGGTCTTGGTTGTATCAGATCACAATACACATAAACCTTATCAATCCGTTCCAACTTTATCGCGGGTGTAAAGATAAATTCTACCACTCCGCGGCGACGAGATACAACGCGTCTAAATGTTATTGTATCCAACACAGAACCAAGTGGTATCAATCCGTAAGGTTCGGGTGAATCATACGTGGTACGGGGTATGTGTTTGACGCTAGAGTCTGCGGTATCGGTATTTATGGGTACACCCCGCTTGTGTCTTTTTTTACTCGTGACTAATCTTCTGAATGTGATTCTAAAGTCTCCGAATCCTTGTAAAATGAAAATGTCCCCCATGTAATATTTCTCGTACGATTCTAACATTTCACCGATGCTGTAATACGAGCCTTCGGGAATATAATACCGATCGGTGTAGCCATTCGCATCGACAAATCCAAAACCGATACTTTTCGCTGTCACTTCAATTCGCGGTTGAAAATCATGGGGGAAGGTCAGCTCACATAATCCTAGCTCATGGCGATTCATTTCTAATTCTTTGTAAAGTTCCGTTTGAAAATCTGTGCTAGTATTCGGAAATTTATCCAAACTCGCATTCGAAGGTAGAGTCAACAACATTTTATTGTTTCTTTCAACATATACGGTGAGGTGATGGATTCGGTAATAAATACCCAAGTGAAGAAGACAGTAGCGTTAAATATATTTCACGATCCACCCCGACAGAAATTTGATATAATGAAAACACGATTACACACACTAACATACAAATCTGTACAATAAACACAATCTGGTTTTTCAGACTGTTCGAGACTTGACCCATGCGAGATGAGACGGAATCAGAATCCATAGTTTGGTTGAACAACATTTTCAGCGTCTATTTATACAAATCCGAGACCCAGGAATTAAATTTAGACGGGTAACCCAACCATTTTACAAGATATTGCGTTTTCTTTCCTTTCCCGCGAGTAGACAGGATTTTCTCGATATTGTAAATATTATTATTTTTAGTAATTGGTTGTAACTCTTCACGCTGGAAGCGACCGTCTATAACTTCCCCGTGGTAGTCTTTCAATTGATAAGTAGGAGGATCACCTTTACGACGTTGAGATACGAAAAAGATTTCTTCGCTCCAACTCGCCAAGGCACTTTTCACAAAATTACCACGTGATTTCGAAATCCTGACGGGTGTGCCGATAGTTAGTTTGGGTTTTTTAGGGGTCATGTCACCGTATAACCTACGGAAAATTTGTTCTTGATTTGAATAATCAACATCCGCTGGAGGGCACCCTATAGCCACGTGAAAAGTAGTGTTGTACCCCTGGCATATCTCGGACAGGACATCGATATAATTCAAAGTCTTATTATGTGTGAAATAACGGTATAACACTTGCTTCACAGTACGAATAACACGCTCGCATATCGATGCTTTCAGTTCACTATTTGTATGAAAATGTCGCACATTGTTATCTTTCAAGAAAGTCTGAAACGCACGGTTAGTAAACTCAGAACCCTGATCACTTTGAATAACATGAGGTATACGATCCTTGAATATTTCCTTGAATCCACGAATAATACCTTGCGAGGTTTTGTTCTTGAGTGGATACAGATATAAAAATCGGCTGAAACAATCGATCGTCACCAACACATATTTAAAATTGTCGTTTTCTTTTGAAAGGTTTTGCATATGCATGAGATCGGTTTGATACTGAACACCAAGACCGGACGTAATCACTCTAGGTCTCTTAAATTTCTTTCGATAGGGAAAATGTTTCGTGTACGCGTCCTTGCTCGAAAGAAACTCCTTGACTTTGACTCTATTCCGCCCTCTAGAGAATACGTATGCACCACGGTAACTACCAGGTAGCCCTGGCGTGAAATACTTAGTATGGCTCCCATCCGTATCGTCTCGGGGTCTTGGGTGTACGACCGCTTTTCGTCGGGGCATGCCGAGTCTTTACTTTGCTTCGTTGGCTACTCGGTGATGGTATAGGAATCCTTGATGGTTCACCCTTGATCAGGCGTCGCAGTGCGTCCAACTCACTAACCGAAAATAGATTTCTTTGTTCTGATATATCGATTTTCATCGGTTGATTCAATGTGTCGTGTTTTGTTTGATAACGATTTAGTGCATCGTTATATAAGGCTAATTTTCGTTCTTGGGGTATGTTCATCTGTAGTATGTCACTCATACATTTGTCGATATCCAAATTCAATTTCTGAACGTCAGCTCCGTTGATCGGACTCGGATTTATGAAGATTTTTTTAAAAGAAGTCATTTTTTGAAAAGATTACCGAGTAAACCAGTGACGACGGGTAGGATGCTTGATAATAGAGTCATAAACATACCCCCATTCTGGTTGACCATGCGTTTCTTATGTCGAATAGGGATGTCTTTCCGGACAAGTCGACGTAAACTACATTTATGAGCTGATAGTCGCTTTCTTTTATACTTTGAAAGAGGGATGTTACCGTTTAAAATGTTCTTTGTACAATCACATATACACTCGATCAATTCTTTGCTGGCTCCAGATATAATTTGCTTGCGTATCTCGGGTTTACTTTTATGTAGGAACTCTAGTGTGGGTATATGCCGCCGCGTCCGAGCTGGTACCTTGGTCATTTTGAGTTTAAAGTCGTCTCCGCGCTTGGCTATTTATACCATCGGGCTATAAACCACCATGGTTTCACCAGGAAATATATTGGTCATAACGCGTCGATGTTCAGGTGCTTCTTGCGTGAGATCGAGGAACAAGTAACTATGAGGTTGTCTAGCAGCGTCACGATAAGCCTCTGTTAAAAATCTAGAGTTTGGGTACATTTGTCGACCAAGAAAACTGATCTGCTGTTGGTCGCGCGGATTCTTGAAAATCACCATATACGAGCTCGAGAGACTCAAGTCACGCGCTCCTTTACCCTTGTGATACAGGTTCTGTGTGATATAGCAAATTGATTTGGCTGAATGATGAGAAAATCTTGTAAAGTAGTCTGCAATTTTCGCTGTCTCAGTCATGAAATCATCCACTATAATCAAGGTGTCTTCAGAGCAAACCTTCAACTCTTCTAAAATATCTAGACCGGCGTGGAATTCTACGTTACGCATCGTCTTGAAAACCTCCTGATAATTATTGTAACAATATACGACCCTGGACACACTAGGTTTAATCATTGATGTCGCATGTCTAATCAGCTTTGCAACAAAAGTGGTCTTCCCACTTCTTGAAGGACCACTCACAATACACGCGAATGGGTGGATCAATTCCATCGTTTGTTGTTTATTGAAAACTCGATAAAGTGTATGTGTTTATATATCAACAAGGTTGGGAATATCCACTGTTGTAGTCATCTTGTTCTAGCGGAATATATAATCCCAGTAGAGTTCGATTTAACAATTTTCCCCGGGTTATGAAATCTTCATCTGTCTCTCGTAATTTCGTCAGTGGAAGTTGTAGTGTTACGAATGCTTTATTCAAGTCGTCAAGCAGCTGATCCCAATCTGCAAAATAATAAATCGCATAAGAGGATTCATAATACGAGGGATTCATAGTGCTTGAAAATCTAACAGCGTTACTATAACAACTATAGACCTCACCTTTTGAACACTCTTTTAAATCTTTATGTTGTCTCGATACGCGTTGTTCGTATAATTCATGCGATATCTCGCGTTTCAAATACAGCTCCACGAAGTGTACATGATCGCGGCGTTGTACAAGTGTCTTTTCGTGTAATCGAGTCAGACCTACTTGCTCCAGAACAGATATTATGTAATCACTAGCCATCTGTAAAAACAAGGCACAGATATCAGGAAATATTGTTACTAAAATGTTTTAGTTACACCATTTCGAAAACATCCACAGATTGTAAACAAAGTTTCACCTAAAACAATCAGTGTTCACCACCGATTATGTTCACAATGACCAAGCGCATCATGTTTGCAAAAAATCATCGGTTGTAGCATCGCTACTTTCAGAGTCAGAACGAGGTCGTTTCAAACTGTTTGCGATTCGATGTTGATCAAGGAAAAATTGGAATTTTCGATGTCGCTTGCGGGTTCTCAAGTAGGCTTGTCTCTCTTCGTGACCGAAAAGCGGTATCCACGAACAATTTTTTCCCAAGACCACATAATTTGTAAGCTTTGCTCTGTTGAATAGGATGTGGTTATCACTCGGTGTCTTTCGATCAGGAAATTGTAGTTGAAGTAGCGCTTCTATGCAGACACTTCGGACACGGGTCCATTTCTCGTCTAGTTCCCGACGACGCACCTTGGTTCGATCGGGTATCGTGCGGTCTTGTGAGTTGTCGTCGGTACCGTGAATCGAGAGCTGTGTTAATTCCTGTTCCAGTTCAATCGTCTCTTTGTGCAAACTATTTAAATCCAATTCTACCATTACTGACTCAATATATGAAATAGCGTTATCCATCTGGAAAACAAATG
>ATSW01013523.1:0-13152 GCA_000444245.1 Botryllus schlosseri | reverse complement strand
TTCACATATTGGTATATCTTCGTACACTACAATAAAGCAGAATAATTAGCGATAGATTTATCAAAGGTAAAAATTTTCTACAAGCTTGGCGCAACATGTTGTCACTCGATTTCTTGTTTTTAATATTGTTGCCCTTTTGTGGAAATGGAAGAACTCCTACTGTATCAGATTAAGTCAAACTATATTCACGATTACGAGACAAATTGTCGTTCAACATATGCGACATTGAGTTTGCGCTCGCAGTAAGACCGTCGACTATGAAACCTAGGCACGAAATGATTGACGCATGCTGCTCGCATCTTTCGATATCGATATGTCCATGTGCCGAATAGCCCAGTCCTCGCAAACTTAGCCCAGCGAAATACAACAAGCCCGCAATATAGTCAAGTGACAATATTATTGACCTATGAANTTCNANAAATTTTCGCGCNTNGCGCGGCTNGTGGCCCGCGCAATANTTNGTCAATCGAATNTGGCCCNTTGGCTGAAAAGGTTGGCCCCCTGATATATATCGTGGTTTATGTCTGAGATATGTTCTGATTTTGTGTGACACGGGTGCATATTCACACTTGTATAGCACGGGTGGTACACGAGTGTGGGAATACGAATATTAATATATAAACTATAGCTTGCAGGTGTAAAGAGGCAGTCTTTCTAGTTTGCTTCATGTCAGAGCATAATGACTGTAACGCTGTTCTAGTGAATACTGAGAAGTTTTGGAAATGCGCCTTAATATAGAAGCCATATCTCTCGAAATTCTATGGAAATGCAGGGTATTCATTCGCTATTGGTTATGACTATAGGCGATTTTTTCGACCTAAAAAAACAAAATTTTGACATTTTTGACCTCAAAAATACTTAATTTTGACCGAATTTCGAGCTCACGTATGTAAATTAGGTGCTTCCCACATCATGTTAGAATTGTACTACTGATCTTCATTTCTGGTTGGAACTGTCTGTCATTACGAAGTAGTGTGGCCTGAAAAAACATTTTTGACTTGAAAACTGATAAATTTCTACATGAAAAAAACTTTATTTTGACAAAATCTAAACCAATGAAGAATTCCAGTACTTAGGTACATCACGCATTATGGTAGAAATACTTAAAGTTTGTTTTAGTACAGCGAAAGATTCATTCCTACATTCTCGGGTAGAAAGTAGCTTGCGAAGAATGGAGAAAGAACGTTCAACAGCAGCAGTAGTTGGCTGGCGACGCTGATACAGCATGTTGCTTTATTCAGACAATGTGGTCTACATCACAATTTTAATCTTACGCTTCTTGATATAAGAACCAACGCTCACTCAGTCTTGCTTCAGTTAAGATATTGCGTTACGTTCAGCATAACACCTTGTTAACCTATTTGTTTCATTTGACCGTTTATGACTCACAATGAGGGGATAATGGGCCATCTACAACGGTAGGACTATAAAATAGGCTGAAAGCTGTAAAATGTCAAATGATAAGTTTACCGACAGTGCAAACATTTACGATACAAACGAAATGCAGATGGCAAAAACATTTTGACTTATTTTGACATGTCAAAAAATACCCCAGTTATGACTTTTCCATACAAAATTACTGTATTTATCAACGCTGATTTATGCTGAGTTTTAAAAGCCATCTTTATTTCATCAGACATCAACGAGTGCGAGCCCGGTGACAACGTATGTCCGCTCGAAAATTCCGTGTGTCGAAATCACGAAGGCAGCTACGAATGTCCGTGTGCAGATGGGTACGAATTAAACGAGGGAGAGTGCACTAGTGAGTTGATCGTAGTTACCAGAATATCTTTGAACATCAGACATGACATCGATATAGCAGTCGTTTATCTGAAGAGAAATTAACAGGCTCGTGTTCGCGGCCTGTATACTGTCACTTCGGTTCAGTTTATTAATGATTTCTCCAATTCAAAACACCATAAGATTGCGATGAAATGAGAAGGCAAAAAAGTAGAAACGTCTTTGAGTAGTCTTTCAATCGAACTGACACCTTGGCTAGGAGCATTTGAATAAGAGCCATGCACACTAGAAGAAAGGTACCAGAAGATAGCAGAAAAGGGATAAAAATGCGACGAAAATGATGGGACATGTGTCGACAGGCGAAATCGATATGCCTTATCATGATCCTGTAATCTTGAGCGCAGCAGACTGGCGTTGTTTGATTGGTGTTGCTGATGACATCAACGACAAATGACCCAAGGCTTTCAAATACAGAGATTTAGGTATTTCCGGACGATCCAATGCCGACGGCATGTTTTCTGATCGCGCCAGAGGCTTTCAAAGTAGTCAGCGTTGCTGCCCAAGTAGAAATAGAAGTAACGCCATACATTTTTGCTCAATTACAAGTACAAGTATAAGTATAAATTCCGAAGACATGTCAATTGTCCAAGCTACTTCAAGTTGAAGAACAAAGTAGTCGAGTAAGTGTATAAAAAGTAGGTTTTGTCGAGATGTTACATAATTTTAGCAAATATTAATCTGACACGGCTACTTTGAAAATTGCAAGATGCATCTTCGCGACCAATGCAAGTTGACTGATGAAGAGACAAATAGGTACAATCTTAGAAAATAAATTCGCTTACTGTGACACAGATACTATATCACGCGGTTGTCCTGGTAATTTCATTCACTTATCCCGAAACTTTCTACTTTTCAAATGTGTACAGAGTAAGTATTTAGGACGGAAAAAACTTTCGGCTAGAAATGGAAGTAGTCAAAACGTAAAACGTATACGTGATTATTTCGAAAGTACTATAGGTCACTGACCACCTCTGGAGGCCCCCCAATAATACTGTGCTCAAAGTTTGCTTTACTGGCGATACTCCTGTGAGATTATATCCCTCATCCAGTAACGACCGCTTATTTTTATTTAATACAGAGACGTTTCCACTCAGCGATGTCATCGCCGTGATCTCTTTCACACTGGCAACGCTGATCATCGTCGCCCTGATTATCTTCGTTGCGGTCAAAAGACGACGAAGATCGTTTTCGCCAAGAGCAGCTTCCAGCGACTCGGAAGACAGTCCTGAACAAGTTGAACTGTATGGAAACGAAAGATGAGCCAACTACCGGTTATCAACCATATTAAATCGGCCAGACAGTACATAGTTAATATTTACTGGAAAATAAAGTACCGTTCCGGAGAGTAGACGTCTTCAAAGTTCAAATCTGTCCGAGCGAGATAGTGTAATGGTTATGCGTCCGGCTTCTCGAGCCGTGGTAGCCGAGGTAGGTCGTGGGTTCGATCCCCGGCCGGGTCATACCAAAGACTCGAAAATTGGTATCCGCAGCTATCCTGCTAGGCGCTCAGCAATCACGGATAGCATGGAGGAGAAAAAAAACGGGGGCGCAGACTAGATGACCTCATGGGGCCGTATCGCAACTCCGTCGTCAAAACATCTCGATGGTGCAGGCGAAAAAGAATATCATATCTCTCTCTCTCTCTGTCTGCTATTTACAGCTTGCATCGCACGTGTTCCTGCATCACAATACGGTAACGTAACCGTTGTTGGTGAAGCCAAATCACTTTCGGATGTTGCAGAAACGTTCCAGTCGGTCTCATGCCGAGACGAGCTGTGCGAGATTGACGAATTTTGCCACGAGGAGATTGATCCAGAATCTGGGTAGCTAGTTTGAGAGGCTGAGAACAACTGATCCATACAGCTTCAGGGACTGGTCTTTTCAGTGCCAAGTTAGCGGTGTGCAAATGCAAGGAATCCAGTGCTGGGTGTGATCGTGGAACAGTCAGGGATATTGATGTGTCCGTCAACGTATCGTCCATTGAAAATTTGTCGCAACGACAGATGGTACGACCTTGCTCCATTAGCTGCAGCGACTTCGAGGAATGTCTTTCGATCATGTAAGTTGGCTGATTACTAAAGCTGTTCGAAATTTTTTTTTCAAGATTTTACTGGCTGCTCATAAAATGGTTAGGTTGCCTGAGAAAACGGTGCATATAAATTCTGGCTCAATTCCAGCCTCTAACAAGATTGCTATAAAAGAATATAGTTTCATTTATTGAATGAAAATGAACATGATATTTTTCAAATTTTACTGGTTATTCCAAGGGATTGTTAAGATTGTCTACAAAAACGGTGTGTGTAAAATTTGGCTCAATTCCAACCAGTGGAAGCCAAGTTGTGGCAGTAAAAAAATTTTAACTGGTAAAAGTAGTGTTTACGGTGGGTAGTGGTATAATGAATAATCGCAATATTCGCCACCGTAAATACAATTTTTTCAAATCCGAAATTTGGTGCTGCAATAACTTCGCTTGGGGTAGCTTGTAAAATTGGATAAAATGTTGTTATATTTAACAAGTCAAAACTTTTTTCTCTATCATAAATGTTTCAATCGGTTGAAATTGATCCAAAATTGATGTGCATGGTTTTCTAGGCGGCCTTACAATTTCATCTAGTAGCCTGTAAAATTTGGAAAAAAAAGTTGATGAACAGCCCCATTGATTTTCTCTCCTTGTACGTGTGATACCTGAACACTACCGATTTAGTTGATTTTCTTTCAGGGGTTATGATATGTGTTTGGCGAGGAGGATTTGCGACAAGGAGTCGAAACCATGTCACAACGGCGGCACTTGTGTTGATACGATCAATCGCGGGTAAGTGACAATCGCTGGTTCGATTTTAGTTCTAATCCAGTATCTGATTTACCTGTACATGTTGCAGGATATCTGTATAGTGCGGTACGAGCCAAGCTTGCCGGACAGACACCAACCATTCTCATGCTGATGAGAATGGACTCTGATTCGATAGAACAACAACTCATTCAATGCCCAAGTTTTCGGGAATTCGTAATTATAATTATAATCTAATCTGAGTAAAAAACTTGGCTATAATTCTGAATTTATTCTAATCAAAAACTAAGGTATAATTTCATTGTGAATCTAATTTGGAAAAGTTGTCTAGTTCTGGTTGTAAGCTCTAATTTCAAGTCCAACCAAATGATACAGTGAGAACTGTATAGTGCAAAACGAACCAGGATTGGTGTACAGACGTTTGCCATTCTCGCGCTTATTGGAATTAACCATGATTTGATATAAAGGTATCTTGATCTTGGCCCTATTTCTTTGCAATTCTGAATTCAATTCAATCTCGATTCGAATTCGTTGCTAATTCAGAAATTCTAATCTAATTGAAAACAATTGCAGCTACAATCGGAACTGAAGGTGATCTGTATAGCAGTTTTGGGATCAAGTCACTGCCTTCGAGTCATTGCATATTTGACTCGACTCAAGTCAAGTTAATCTCTTTTCGAGAGTGACTCAAGTCAAGTCAAGTCACTTGACTCGACTCAAGTCAAGTTAATCTCTTTTCAAGAGTGACTCAAGTCAAGTCAAGTCACTCGATTTTTGGAGGTGACTCGAGTCAAGTCAAGTCACAATTGAAGTCGGGTTGCCTTTTCGAAGTATGGGGCATGATAACGTTATTGCATTTTGCTAGCTGTCTGAAATACAGATTAAGTGGTCATTCATTTTGAACTGATGAACGAATATAGAGTTGAATATAAACGCAATAAGGAGCTGTATCGCTCACATATACCAATACGTAGAACTGCTAAACCACAGTTTATAGTTACCAGCCAAATTAGAGAATAGATACGAATTGATAGATGCAATTCACATTACCAATTTACCAATCGATATTATACAATTCGAGCCTGCGCCAATGGTTTAGGACTGTAAAACTATATTCGAATTCAATTTCAATAAAACAAGAGCTTTGGTTAAGGAAAAACAGATTAATTACTTTATTATACTAGGTTACGACAACGTAAGCAGTAAGCTTCGATCACTTCATTTGCGGTCAATTTATTTTTGAGGGAACAATGGAGACTCAGTAAAACGCATGATCATTAAATGATTAGTCGCTTTCACGGTTACACCAGCGTTTCGGAACTATCCGAACATATGCAAGATTCAGTGATTTTTATCGGCACTGGTTACTTGATGACTTGAAATTGACTCGTGAATTTTGCTCCGAATCACGAGTCAATCTATATTTCTGATACGTCGAGTCAAGTCAAGTCATTTTAGCAAAGTGACTCGAGTCGAGTCAAGTCACTCAAAAAAAGGTAACTCGAGTCTGACTTGAGTCAAGTCATCCCAACACTGCTGTATAGTGCTAAACGAGCCAAGCTTGGTGTGCATACATTTGTTATTCCTTATTCCCGTGCTTATGAGCATGAACTATGGTTTGATATCAACTGAACTTGATTGTTTTATTTCTTTATAGAGTTTGTATCGAAATCGATTTCCAAGTTGTTGCGAATTCAAAAGTTCTAATTGTAATCTAATTCGGAAGAAAACCAGTAGAATTCGAAATCAAATTCTAAACCCATTTTTCAAAACACCGTAGCTGTAGTTCGGATACGAATTCTAAGCTGATTCGGAAAAATCGTAGCTAAAATTTTAATTCTTGTGTACTAATTTGGTCAAAACTTGTTAGCTGTAATTTTGATTCTAATTCAAATCTAATTTGGAAAACACTAACTTTAATTCTAATCTAAATTCGGAAACACTCTAGCAGTAATCCTAATTGTAATTCTAACATAGTTTGGAGAGAAAATTGTAGTTATGACCCAAAACCTTAATACCAATATGGAAAGACTTGAAAATGTTTGATTTGTTCAACACTGCTTTCCAGGTCCAGATGCGTTTGCCCGCCAAACTTCAATGGCGACCTATGCGAAATTAACATGACCGTATGCAATGAGATGCTTCCCTGCAAGAACGGCGGCGAATGCCAAGTTATCAACATGTAAGGGAACGTATACGCGAATACTCAAAACGACTTAGGATAGTTGACAATCTAGAAATTTAATGGGTTAGCCAGTAAAGTTTAACGTGAAATTGAATTTTTTAATATATGCGATAAGATATTTTCAAACTAAGGTGCAATCATTTTCCCCATTGGCCAAATGGGAAGCAGAATATACGTTGACGACCGAGTCAAAAATTTGGAATATTTTCTCCGTATTAATTTTGTCTCCAAGTTGGAAGCAGTTAATTGAATTGCTGCTAAATAGATGTACGGCGTACGCGCAATGAAAAAGTGAGTGGTAATTGTCAAAAAATAATATTTATTATTATGAAGACTTTTATTATTTCGAAGCGAATTTTGCAGCTGAATTTATTGTCTTGAAAATCCGCGTCTTCGATTTGATATGAACGGCGACAGTTTTTGGTGTGAGTTTTTGATGAACATGTCACGCCCAGCCTAGTCATTCTATATTGCATCTCATCTTGAAGTTATTTAGTGGTTATATTACAGGATAAAATGGATTTCGTGGTGTGGTTTCAATTCCTTCATTGGGA
The DNA here is from genome assembly GCA_000444245.1 of Botryllus schlosseri. NCBI lineage: Eukaryota > Metazoa > Chordata > Ascidiacea > Stolidobranchia > Styelidae > Botryllus > Botryllus schlosseri. The sequence goes on along the minus strand of ATSW01013523.1, from coordinate 5,825 downwards.
CAGATCAGGAGAAACATTCAAGAATTTCTATTTCAAACGACTGTTTACTAATTTGCTGATACTGACAACTCCAAATCCCAAATGCTTTGCAAACATTTCGAGGTCACCCTGCTTGAACTTGTTATCTCCAACATTTCATTTTTCCACAATCCCTAGTAAAATATCGGCATGCTATTGGCAATTTCACAATTGAAACGAGTTTGCAAAGTTTGATATTCCATATCAGACCGCAATTTTGATGTGAGCCGTTATGTTTTAACAATGATGAAGCGAAAGTGTCTCCTGCTTTCTGTAATTAAAGAAATGCAAATTAGGTCATTTATTTTACAAATTTATAGGTTTCGCGGACCCCCGGTTGAGAACCACTGTCCTATACGATATTCCTTAGTAAAACATGTTTCTGGCATTATTAAATTAGTCTATTGCCTCGGAGCGTGGTTTGAAAATGTAATTTTAGGCTTTTCAAACCGCCAGCACTATGTTTTTCAAGCTCCTTTATTGAAATTCCCATGAACTGTGACGTCACATTGATCCATCAACAATTCATAATAGTTGGCTGTTAGCAACAATCATCTTCTCAGTCTCAGCTAGTCAGTATTGGCTACAGCAGGGCCGGCCAACCCGTGGCCCGCGGGCTAAATGTGGCCCGCGAGATAATTTACAAAATTAGTAATGTTATCAAAAATCGATTGCCCAGATTGTGAACTTGCAAGGCCTACCAAAATTTTCATTAGTCTGGCCGCAACACTTCGGATTTGATGACTAACATATCAGTTCCGTCGCGTTGGCAGATCCATGGGCCAGTTGCATTTTGGTAGATCTTCGTACATTACAATGAAGCAGTATATTCTGCGGTAGATTTATCTGAAGTAAAAATTTTCTTCATGCTTCCCGATGTCATTCGATTTCTTTCTTTTAATATATTGTTACATCCCCCCCCTGAAGATGAGAGAACGTCTAATGTACCAGATCGAATGTAACTATATTCGAAGTTGCGAGAGAAAGTGTCATGTTCAACATGCGACCTTACGTTTGCGCTCGCAGAAAGAACGTCGAATATGAAAAAAATTTTGCGCCTGGCGCGGCTAGTGGCTCGCGCGCTGGTTTGTCAATTGCATTTGGCCCTTTGACCAAAAAGGTTGGCCACCTCTGGGCTGCAGCAAGCAATCTTAAATTCCTTTTCGCTTTGTTCTGATCGTGGGTCTAGTGAGTATATTCTCATAATTGATGTCTACATCACAAATGTAATCTCTATGCTGGCTGATTTGTTCTGTGGCTGGCTTGTTCTGTGGGTCTGTATATCAGTTGAAACAAGCTGAGCACAAAATATAAATAGGACTTGTTAATTTTACTTTAGCATGAAGATCTGGGACAAAGATAAAAACTGCATGGCATTTCATGTCATCTGCGATGAAATATGGATGCATGGCTAAGGATAGATCGGCATTCAATGTCATTTGCTATTAAAGAAGCTAAATGGAAATTCGGAACCTTATAGATGACTGTCATTTCTGTATGGGTGACATTCCAAGGTTAGAAATAACTAAAAATGACTTAACATTGCATATCCTTCTATGTCATCTACTCTTAAGCACCTGTTCCGTATTGTAGTAAGTTTTCACTGCCCAAACAAACTATCGGTCAAAAAAGCTCAAAGAATCGACAGGGCTTGAAGATAATAAAAATGAGTCCAATGACGACTTCAACATCTCCCATATAGATATAAATCCAAAACCACACATTCATAACCAACACGAACTTGATGATTTAGTCGGGACTCATTGAATCAAATGCGGAAATTCTGACTCCAAGGTTGAAAGTAGGGAACGATGTCCATCGTCGAGAAAAAGGCATGAACGATTTTCACTTATTCCGTAATACCAGGTGATTTCTCAGTCTATAGACCCAAATCATGCAAGGCGCTACCGAGGCGATATTTGTGCATATTCCTTCGTTTTGTGAGTGGATTTGTATGTCCAATAAGGAATTACGCGTATTATTACTATGCGTATTATTACATGTGAATTTTGAGTGTAATGTGAAATCACAAAAAGTGACATTTTTCAAAGACATGATACATGAAAATTTTTACTCGAATAAAATTTTGTGTAAAAATTTTCATGTATCAATTATGGTGTTCTTTTTGGTCCATAATAAGATTTCTCATTTCGCAGACGCAAGTCACGCAAACAGAACCACTTCTGACGATTTTTCAAGTGTTGCTTTGTTACTTGATGCTTGTTCATATTAACCTTTTCATAAGCGATTTTTTACCTCCAATAATGAATTATTGTGATTAATGAGGAGCAATGATAACTAAAATTGAAAATTAGAGAAATTGACATTACTTGTAAATTTGGGACACTTCAGTCAAAATTTTGCTACTTTGGTATTTGGTTTGGAATACTAAAACACAAACATGAAAAGCTAAAACTTATTGCAAAATTTTGTTACATGGTGTTATTCGCGTTCAGTGGAACCTGTGTTGTGGTAAAGGGTATTATGATATCAACAAACTTTTCTGAAACATCGTTATTAGCACATCGATTTGTAAAACTGAATTAACATTTCCAAAATATTCTTGATTGGAAATTAATCCATTTGTCACGATCGCAACAATGTGTCACAGAACGGTATAATGTACTCGCCAACTAATATTTTACAAATCAATCGTTTTCAATAACCAAGACTGAAGATACAATAACAATTTCGGTATTGATACATTCAACAACCGGTACAACACTTTATTGTTGGGATCTGCGACAAGGAATTGGAACACATACACACGCACATAACGGTTTTGTTTATTTGAATCCTGAAAATTACCGGCTATGATAATGTTTTCTGTGGGACTAACACATTGCGTGCAATGTCATACACCTCATTTACGCGAAAACTTGGTATGGGTGACACTGAACAATCGTGAAGTACTTGATGTGTGGATGGTGTATGCATTGATATTTTTTTCATGGAAACGAAAAACACGGGTTGTAACATATTTATTTGAATATTGGTTGTTGGTTTATCGATTCAGAGTGAATATCCTGATCCGGTCACATCTTTCTCATGGTCATCCGATTTCAAACTGAATGAGGTGATGTGATATGCATTTAACAATAACGATTAACACAATAAAGTAAACATACATATGCGTGAGTAAGAAAACTCGCAAACATACAACCCGGAATTGTTAGCATGATGGGAAGAACGAATTCATCCATTTTCAGAAGATCGTCACCGTTACCAATGTACCAACCAGTTACCAAAGTCGTAATCGCGGCATATGAAAAAACAGGCTTCAGCGAACGAATGTCCGCTGCAGTTAATACAGCCTATATGATTTTAGTCCACGGATTAATATTCCAAACCAACATCCAGCTTAACATCTAGCCGTTGAAATTGAGCCAAATTTGCTGTGCAGCGGTTTTTTAGAGACGACTTAAATTTAGCTAATAAGCCTCGAAAATTTGGAAAAAGTTACTTCTCCAATAACCCTAATATATACCCACTTGTTTTGCAGGAAGTCAATATGTAACTGTAGTGAAGGGTTCACCCAGCCGATATGCGAGAAGAAAGACAGAAAAGACTATTGCAAATTGAAACCGTGTAAGGCCGGGACCTGTCATAACGGCACCAGGTGGCGAAAAATTTGACAGCTGTATCTTTTCCGTTGGTGTGCATTGCACAAAATTGTTGATCGTGCAGCTGCTGCGAACTTTAGCTGCTAGAAAATTCTACTTGTCCAATTAGACTAATTATGAGAGAACTGCCTGTAATGTAATTCTAATCTAGTTTGTGAAATTTTTCTATGCTCATCCTAATTCTACTTTCTGTTTTCCTGTACATGCTACAGAAGAACTGTACAGTGCGAAACGAGCCAAGCCAGATTTGATAGTGATATGAAACTACAATCCCACCGTCGTATTTGGGGAAAATGTTTTTTCTCGCGATTTTATCGAATATCCAGTAAAATTTGAAGAGGTTCCTATAGCTACAAAACTTTAATATAAAGTTGAATAATATATATTCATATTGAAATGAACCCGAATATTTTCGACCAACACTCGTCAGGGGTAATCGTCAACAACTAGTAGAGAATTGGAAAGTTATTTTTGAACGACCCTGTTAAACGTGTGTCATTGCAGTATACATTCAATAATTTACAGCTGGGAGACTCTTTACTGCGAATGCCCCCCAGAGTGGACGGGTAAGTTCTGCGGATTCGTATTCAATTCTTGTGCGAACGCCACATGCCACGAAGGTCAAATATGCATCCCAAGACTGACGTGAGTGAACTCATTTCTATATTCGAATATCATCAGAGCTAAAACGGCAAGGGGGAACATTCTCAGTGAAAAGAGTCAGGCGCGTAGCCAGGAGGGGTTTCGGGGGTCGAAACCCCCTCCTTTAGAAACGCGAAACCCCATCCTTTTACGCGAAACCTTGCTCTTTTTAAATGACCGCTCTGACGCTAATACTCGGTTGCAATTCAATAAGTCGAAAGGCGCGGCCAATTAACGAAAGGCGTGTTGCTAATTAGCGATATTCGTCCGTGCGCATTGCACCGCACAATGTAACGCGACACGATCTCCCGCTGAGATGATTGGCAAAATCAGGTCATTCATTGTCGCGCGTTCGGCAATCATTGCTAGCCTGATTTACCGCGTCTCCGACAAGCCTAATTCCACTGGCTTGAATAATCACATCTGCAATAGGCCCTGTGCGCACGAAATCGTCACTGCATGGCCTTCACAATCACATCTCCATTGGCTTGGTGTGCACGATATCTTCGCTGGCCTACACAATCGCATCTGCAATAGGCCTAGTACTAAAGATATCGCTAGCCTAACTACCGCGTCTTGGGCCTACCATGCTTTGGTTCTTATTTCTCAATGGCTTAGATAAAATGCCATTAAGTATAAGCTGATTAGCGATTGTGATTAAAGAGTGACATCTCGTAACTGAATGACATCGAATGTCCGCAATCATGTTCGACGCGTGAGTACATGCGTAATTGATTTCCACTAGTCTTCAGTTATAGTCCAGTAGGCTTGAGAAATAAGAGGTAAGGTTTGAACCACCTGAAATCGGCGTCATTATAGCACATATTCCATAAAAACTCGTACATTTTTACTTGCGCAAATCGTCGCTGAGGCTACGTAAGACGCATTGATGAGCGGGCGTATTTAATTGTTGGACGCTTTGATAAGCGCGCAAATTTAGTTGTTAAGCGCGTTGATAAGCGTTCGTATTCAAATGTTCGACGCGTGCGTATTTCATTGTTCACGACAGATCAGGGAGTCGCTAATTAACAGCACTTCCGGACTCGTCGACAAGCTTATCATACGCCTATAATCGCCAACACGGGGATGTTGTATAATCGTTATTTACGCATCGCATGTACTTAACCCTAACCAATCGATACTACGTCACTAAATTCGGAAAAAATCGAACCCCACCCCTTTTATTTCAAACCCCCCCTTATTTTTCGGCTGGCTACGCGCCTGAAAAGAGTATATGTATAGTTGCACACCTGTGTACCATCCGTGATATACGGTGCTTGCATGCAAAACTGTGATATACTTCTGAGTTAGGCTTTGTCTTACCGCCTTAATGGTGCAAATACACTCTTTTAACTAATCACCTGTGTTTTCTGAATTTCAAAGGCCAGGTTGACTAAAAAGGTCAACTCCAACCGATTATACGTGGATTAACGAGTCTTGTCGGAAAATGACCCTTTTTTGGTCAACCGATCAATATTAGCAGTAAAATTGCCAAATTTCCCATATTAATGAATGCTGTTCAAAAGTAACTTTTTCCAGATT
>ATSW01013522.1:0-12451 GCA_000444245.1 Botryllus schlosseri | reverse complement strand
AGAATTGAATAGTATATTCATATTGAAATGAACCCGAATATTTTCGGCTGACACTCGTCATTAATCGGACAATGATATACCTGCTCTCAAAGCTCGGCTATCACATGTGGCGGATTCTTATTGCGGATGCCCTATCGACAAGGCTGATTTTTTGATGTACAAGGAGTGTTTCGTTGCTATCAAAGCATTACGCTCCAACCCTGAAATTCATATCACGAGTTATATTGGTATGCAGCCTTGTCTTGTTAATGTTCAATTGTTCATGGTCGAAAATGTTTGCTCGTAAATATATATTTAACCCGAACAGAACAAGTCGTTTCATGACAGTCTCTGGTTGGAAAACTTGGATCCATGCTCTGGAGCATAATATTTGTCTATACTTTTAGATTAGGATTTCACTTTGACGGTAGAATCTCTCTGCGGGTCGATCAAAATGCCGTCACGGGCCGCGGTCCGTATGTTGCCCGTCCCTGCGCTAGATGCTGGACGTGATATGTTCATTAAATATGTGTTTCTTCATTTTGGTGCCATAAATGTTGCGATCACACCAAAAGTATCGTCGGAAGCGTTATGCGTAAATATTGCATTAGCTTCCATCTATCTTTGCGGAAATGGCTTTCGGCACTCCTCGTTCATATCAAAACGAAGACGCGGATTTTCAAGACACGACCACGTACTTCAAGAAGTACAGCAGCAAAAGTAGCTTTGAAATAATAAAAGTCCACTAACTTCTACATAAATAGTATGATGTTATCTTCAAGAAAAATCACTATTTTGCTGTTTATCACAAGCCTACAGTTCATATTTGCACAAGACAGATGAAGGTTGCACCATAATAGAGCTAAAATTGAGCTAAAACTTTAGGGGATCCGCGCGGGTCCGTGACGGTCAAAAGGGGTCCGCGAAGCCAAAAATGTTGAGAATCACTGCATTAGGGAGAATTTTTTTGACCCGAAAAACGGGAAATTTGACCTAAGATCATGATTTTGACCAAATTTTGACCTAACGTATACAACTTAGGTGTTTCCCCACATATTGTTAGAATTGGACTACTTATCGTCATTTCTGGTTGGAACTGTCTGTCCGTACGCAGTAGTTTGGCATTAGAATACTTTTTTCACTCGAAAACTGACCAATTTTTACATGAAAAAACTATATTTTAACGAAGTCCACCCCAATGAAGAATTCCAGTAGTTACATCAAGTATTATGGTGGAAATAATTAAAATTTGTAGTGGTACAACGAAAGATACTTTCCTACATTCTGGGGTAGAAAGAGTCTGTCCTTAGTAAATCTTGCCAAGAATGGACAAAGAACGTTCAAGGGCAGCAGTTGTTGGCTGACAATACTGAAGTATACTGCTGATGACACACCGTGATGCTTCATTCTGACAATGGTGTCTACATCACAATTTTTTATCACGCGCTTCTTCATATAAGAGCCATGCAGTGCCCACGCAGTCTTGCTACAGTTAGGCCATTGCGGTACGTTGAGCATAACACCATGTCAACCTGTTGTTTCATGTGAATGTTTACGATTGACAATGAGCAGTGAATGGGCCGTCTACAACGGTGGGGCTATGGAGTAGGCTACAGGCTGTAAAATGTCAAACGACAGGTTCGCCGACAGTGCAAAATCTACGATACAAGCGAAATGCAGGTTGTGGAACATTTTTGACTTTGTAAACAATGTTGACATAGTTTGACCTAGCGCTACAATTTTGACAAAATTTTGACTTCCTTTGACATGTCAAAAAAATCAAAATCGCCCTAGTAATCAGCTTTTTTAAATAGGCCATGAGGAATCCTATGCCTAATGCGAAAATGCTAACGTGTTTGATAATTTGATATGTGAAACAGGATCACTACCATATGGGGTAGGATAGATGACTTCTGGGTGTATCTTCACGGAACACCTGAGCATTCTGTGATCAAAACGGTGACCAATGCTTGACGCCTTCAAATTTTAGATTCTCTGAAGCATTATAGATACAGGCAAACGTGTTCCTACATCATTCTTAATAGCAATCAAAACAATCGGGCACATAGAACAATCACAGTCGACTACTGAGGGCAAGATATATTATATTAAACAATCAGTTTGAAGTATGTGATATCAGCTCGTGTGAAAACTAGAAACCGGCCACATGGTAATAAATCTAGCATATCAATAGTGAATACTTCTGACGGCGATGTCATATAAAGCAATAGTACAGCGAACAGTGTCATATTTAGAACTATCTTCAGCTTGTACAATGAAGTCGTGTGCACTGTGCAGTCGTGTGCAGTCGTGCAAAATTGAACCGAGCTATTTTGTAATATGGTATGTCACAAGTTACAGGATACGGAAGACGCTGTGTTATATTAATTGAAATGGTATCCTGCGTGCTTGTGCTGTTCTCAGTTGAACTATGTGGCAGAACAAAATCCAATGCAGTTGTAGTATGATTTTATTGGCAGGTAGGACTCCAATCCGCGGTCGCGTTTCCTTTTACGGCGGAGTTAGACTTGTTTAATGTAACAATCAGTCCATCGCGGTCTTGGTAAAGGCATTCCACATACTGGTATAATTCACCAATCATTCGGTCGGTCAAAGCTTGATTCCAGAGTTGAAATCCTCCGATATCGCCATGAAATCCTTGGTGAGGATCTTGTGGTACCGGCGTAGACTCATTCTTTCCGCCATCTAAATTCTGGCCCAAGATCAAGAAGCCACCTCCTCTCAACATTTCAGGAGCATTACCGTCTAAATCATGCTTTGATGCGTTGATGTGCAAACGCAATGATGTTCCAGATTTAACGATGCAAATGTGCGTACGATAGTGATAATTATTGCCATTGCCGTATGCAGAAGTGCTATTATGCTGCGGTGATGTGAACGAGACTTTAATTTTTCCATTTTTCAACCAGATCACAAAGGTATTGCAGGATTTGTCGCCAGGTACACAATAGCTGACGATTGCCTGATTGCCTGACCACGATGATGTAGATCGAATCCAGGCGCAGACGGTAGAAGATGTCATATCAGGCACAGTGCCGTTGTATAGAATGTAGTCGCTGTGATTTGCATCCTTGAAGGTGAAGCGAGGGACGTGGTATGCTGTAATGGAAATGACAGTGATTGCAGTGATTCTAAAATGTAATTCTCAAAACATGGATAGTTCCGATTTGACCGACTTAATGTGTTTTATTTTCGTATCGGTTAGGCGAATAAGATTGAAGTAAGACCGATAAATCGGGCTGATGTCCGTCTCCGTCGAAATATTGCCATCGGCGAACCCATGCTAGGGTTGCCATACGTCCGGAATTTCCCGGACATGTCCGGAATTTCACTGTTAAATCTGCGTCCGGTAGGAATTTCTAAAATATGCCAAAATGTCCGGAATTTGAAGACTTGAAGTAAGATCATAGTTTTTTTTTTGTAAATAAGCATAAACAATATTATTTTTGGGCAGATTTAGGCTACATGAAGGTTTTTTTCGCGCTGCGCGCGATTTAGTATCATATTTATTGGCTTTAATATGAGGACTATAACACCCACGCAAAGCCCGCGATCATAAAAAAAAATGAAAATAATATTCATTTACAAAAATAATTCTGATTGTAATCGCAATTACAAGATAACGGTTTATTCATAGAGTCGGTTTAGGCCTTTTGGGTGCTATATTCAAAGATAGTGGTTCTAAACCTGGGTGTAGTTTGCCTTTATTCTGGGGTTCGCGAATATGTTGAACGTAATCACTAATCAGCTTCCAAAATAGGCCATTAGTAATTCTGGACAAATGTGCCGACCTTTAATTAGTAATCAGCTCATCAAATTTTGGGCTGGACCATGGAACCTTTTGAGATTGGAAATGAAGTCGCGACCATAAAAGATAGGAAACCACCAGATGTGCGGTGTTTATATAGCTCGGTGGTGCAGTGCACATCGGTATTATGCTGATAAATAATCTTATCGGTGTGAAATGAAAATTACTTAGCGATGTACAATTACGCTGCTTACATTTTCGAAGTCATCATCCTTCACCAGGTACACCGCTATCTCTGATCATGTGGGCGAAGAGAGGATCAAAATTATATAGTAGTATATGGAAGAACCAATATAATCGATATAATTCATTCAAATCATTTAAGGACCGGATGCATTTAGTAAGCCCCCAGAAGTCACATCGATTACCTACGATGGGCCCAAGATCAGTGTTTATTTGGGCGGGAGGGGGCTGACAAATATGGCTTCGGCCCAGGTTAGAACTTAAAACACACAACCACATACTCCTGAAGCGGATCATAACCATTGATCACCTCTAGTCGATAGACGAAGCTTTGCTGGTGTGACGTCATATTGATCGACAATGTGCTCATACCTCATTTTGAAATCCGCTAATGGGCGCTATAGAGCGTCCGGGATTCGATCAACTAAAATATGGTAACCCTAATCTCATGCCCACAATAATCGGCATGTAGAATGACATCATCAACTGTACCACTGTTCCAAGAGAGCGGCTTTTTATTACTTTGGGATCGAGGTATGAGCGCAATTGGAGGTCACATGTAATTGTAAATGCGGCGAACTTGTGTTCCCGTAACTACAATATATGATACTGGCCTGGCGAGCGAGGGACACCAATGGATTGCGGGTTCGAGTCCGACCGAGATCGACACCAGAATTCCTACCTACGTGTTAGAGGTTTATCTAGGCTCCTCGTGGCAAGCCCATCCGTATAATCGGTGAATTATAAAAGCCTAAAAGTGCGCCGTACTACAAGTCGGCATCTACGGATTAAAAGCGACGAAACTTGATCTGGCGTAAATGACCATTGTAGTCGACAAAACACTATCACTACCACAAATGACAACATATGCTACTGGTGGACTGGAATAATTAGTTTCTGGTGCAACGGGAGTTCTTTCCCTAAATAAATGATCTTTACAAAGTATATAATTTTAATATTGCGACTAACATTAACATTATAGTTGAAAGGTGTAACATTTTTGTATCACCGGAAGCCATCGGTTCCATAGGCAGAATATGAGATATCGGCATTTTGCGTTCAAAATGCCGGTAACGGTAGGGCTCTTGTAGAGATACGTGTAAATTTAGTAGAAATATCCACACAATCAGACATATCAGTAGGCCTAACTCATAACAAAAGGATTTACGCCAGGGTCGTTATTCGCTGCATTAAATCATATAGAACGTAGACTTCCAATTGTTGCACGCGATCTGCGAATCTGCGAAAAGCTGATATATAGTTAGATCCCTTGCATTATGAATCGGAGAGTTGGTATCACATTGCGGCAGAGCGGTAGCAATGTATTGTTCATGGCGGCGATCCCACCAGTATGTTTTTTTTTTAAATAATAACTTAAACGCTGAAAAAGAAAACTGATATTTATCTCAAATCCTACTACAGGATATCTTTGAAACATAAATCAGAATGTCAATTATAGTCTACTGACGAAGAAGTAATTTGTATCCATTGTTAATGAGGCAATGTCTTTTGATACTGCATCATAGCTGAGTGCATTGAACCAGCAGTATAGGCTATGTCTACCACTGTGTAATCAGAACCTACATGCTTCCGCTGAAATTGTCGTTGTCAGGTGATTGCTTTCAGTTGTAGCCGAGTTCTGTGTATAATGCAATGCCGTTGTGTTTTTCTCGTGGCGATGGACGTTGGTGTGGATCGAGGAGATTCTACCAGTCTGATTTTGAAGAAAATCTGTCAACTGCTGCAGGCTTCCTTCATCTGGAATTCGGAAACAAAATCCAATCCGCTCTACAGTAGGCTACGTACGAATCACTCAGCTATTTCATTGACCTTTACGAATGAACTGGAAAATTTCTACCATGAAGAGTGGTATATAGCCATGACTTGACTCAAGTCAGACTCCTGTCAAATATTTGGCGTGACTTGACTTGACACGAGTCACTTTGCAAAAAGACTTGACTTAAGTCGGTGTTTCATATTCTTATTTGACTCGTGACTCATAGCGAAATTTTCGTGACAATTTCAAGTCATCAAGTAATCGATGTCGACCCAGTGGTTGAACTGTTTTCGATGCGGTATGCGGCCGGTGAGAGCAACCAGTTATTCAATGATTGCGCAGACTGATTTTCGTGAGCCTCCGTTATGTCGCAAATAAATTGACCGTAAACCATACCAGCTTACGTTAACTAGTGGCAATCTATATATGTTCTATATCTACAATAACCCCCAGCAACTTATTTCTGTTATTTAAACTGCTCAGTTCTTACCCGAACCTGTTGTGGGATTGAAAACGAACGGATATTGTTTATAGTTTATATTACTAATACATTTGTTGCAAGCTTCAATTGTATCTTATGGATGTGTAGTTGGGTTGTGTATTGTATTGCATCATAGAATTTTTTTGAAACTTTTTTATTATTATGGACTGAGGTTATGCTGCATGTTTTAGCAATTACATCCGAGTGAGAGATGCACCGCCCTTTTGCTTCCATAACAAATTCTCCATTCGTAATTTGATGTAGAAAAATAGCACCTCGATCTGTGCTTCTCACATGTCGTTATACGCATTGACTTAAATCAAGGATGACTTGACTTGACTCGAGTAATCTCCAAAAATCGAGTGACGTAATACAACTCGAGCAACCTTGAAAAGGTCAATCTACGACAGTTCCTTTTGCAAATTCGCTGGCAAGAACCTTCCCGCATATGAACAATATGGCGTTTGTATCCCCTCGACATGTGTAATGAAATGTAAGTAGGGATGGTGTGAACCTCCGACGGGTTCAGGTTCGTGTGATCGCGAACCTGTTTGAAAGGTTTAGTGTGAACGCGAACGTGAACCTAGTGACGTCATATTGCTAATTCCAACCAACTGGGGCCTCATACCGCTACAATGCTAGAGTACATATTGACGTTTTAAACATCGTCCAATGTATCAGCTGGGGCAATCAAATGATATTAATCATCTCATAAAATTGATATGTTCCGTCGCTTTGCCGAAAATTTAGACGAGGACTTGCGAGGGTATATATTCTTACACTTTAACGGTCTAGGCCAGACCGGACAATGTATTTGAAATCTGCGTATGTATGGCTACGTTGATATAAAGCAGAGTGTAAAACTGGTTTCAATACTTGCTACCGATATTACCCCATTAACAAGTTATCAGCAGTAGCCAACACCCCAATCGCACGAATTTGTTTTTTTTTATGATATAATAAACGTATGTTTTCAAGATTGAAATTGTTTACATCAGACAACGAAGTCAACTTCACTGATTGGTTGAATACACATCATTCGCTAACTACCTACATGTAGTGCATTTAGCTTTTGATGTTTCGTGATTTCGGCTAAACTTCGGAGCAGAGAGTCACTAAATATTCGAACACACTTTTGTAACAAAGCCAGTTAAATTTTTGAGATTGTCAAGGTGCATGCTCGTTTAGTGTTGATTTTGTATGTATCCAGCGCTACGCATGTAGTGGCCCGCAGTTGGAATGCAATAAATTTCAACCAAATATGTTATAATGAAGTAAAATTGTAGTATATGAAAAAGATTCACAGTGCAGAACCTACCAAGGTTCGTTTGTAAACGTGAACCTCTAAATTTCGAAGGTTCACACGCAGAACGCTAACGTGAACCTCACGTTCACACCATCCTTATATGTAAGTGAAACTTATGGAAATATATTATTCGATGTGCTTTATTTTCCTTGCCATTTCCTGACGGGGGATGATCAGTTAGTTAACTGTAAGGTTAGCCTTTCCAAAATGACACACATAACTATTTTAAACTAATTTTCTTGGCCAATTGTGGAAAGATATTACTATTGTTTTCTGGCATTGTATTTGTTGTCCGCGGAATGAACTCGACAAGACTAAAGTAACAAAGTTTATAGGAAGTTGGCCTTGTGAACATTTAGCCTATAGCTGCATCTCATATAGTTTTGCAATATTGAAATGGCAGCAAATAGAACAATGTGGATAGTGACGAAACAGACCTCCATAGCATCAGAATGCGATAATAGCTGGTAAGATGAAACTAGCTTCTCATCGGCAACAATTTTTTATTCTATTGCGATATCATCAACGAAGCTCATTGGCAACAACGTGCATTGGGCATTAATGATTAGTTAGGCTGGTAAGCTGAATTAGGAACTTGACAGCACCTGTAAATTATTATACATGATAACGATTACCCTGATCACGCCATCAACCGCTCTATTGAGAGGAGTACTGTAATTCCATGCAAAAAAGTCGAAGGAGCATTGTGAACTAACAACCATAGATGTCTATCCATCGACCATAGTCCTATACTTCCAACCGCCTGGAAAACATATGGTGTCTGTGGTCAGTAAGTATTACGTCACAATGATCAAGATTTCCCTGACAACCCAACTGGCCCCCCAACACCAAGGGACACTCTTCCTGTATTTCAATATAGTAATTTAGGCTATGCTGTTATTTTAGCTGCATGGGTAGAGGGACACAACGATTGCAAAGCCGCATTAAATAACTCGTCTCTAGAAAAGATCGTCCGTGATGCTACCCCTGAAGGCTGAAGCTTCAATCAGAATAGGCAACGGCCATTTATTTTGCCATTGGCAAATAGTTAATTTGGTTTTGAAACTAACTGTGTTATATATCCTATATCGTGCCGATTGCTCTTCATAAGAGGTACGGGAAAACTTCTCCGAGTCAATAGAAATATGAATGTACTGTTAAAGGCCAAGCAGGTACTCGATAATTATCAGGACGCTAGGTTTTGCGTCGGTAGAGACCCTTAATTATTTCATTTATGTGCATTCGAGTTGACTTTGATCAATATCCATCAATCTACTGGTAGACAATAGCAGGAGTCCGTGTATAATTTGAAAATATTTTATTGGGCAAAGTCATCTGTTCGCCTTCGTTATTCGATTTGGTTTGTTTGTGACGTCATATGTGCTGATGCGATTGCTGGTATACAGTGATTCTACGCAATTTCGAACTTGTAGTCGATATGCCGGTGACGTCACATTTGTAATACGATATGCAATGTTCATTCAAATTCTCTCATAGTTGCTGACGATTATCCCTACCGATTGTCAGACGAAAATATTCGGAATCACTTGAAATAAAGACAATTGTTTTCTTCTCATGACCTTACATGGACCTCATAAAACTAGTCAAGTTTCACAGTTCAAGATCTGTGCTCTAGGAAGAATAGTATCGTTGTTGACATCTAGGTTTTCTTTTGTTTTGTGTTTTTTTTCTCGACTAAAATGATCATTTACACGACGGCGATATTTTTCATCGTGATTCCCTATCTGTCAACTTATAACACGGCCCACNTTTAGNGTTCTTTGAGACTACNNTTACGCAGATCAGATGGCGAGGACGACCTCTAGATTGGTTTTACTTATATNGTTTTCCTATGAATCGTTACCTCTCAACGCATGAGTTTATAAGGTAATTTCGATGCACGTAATGACTGAGATATTCAAGAANACTACCGTCACCCATCTCTAAATACCGAATANCANNTCCCNTCTACGCCGATTTTTCATCCGCTAATTCTCCGTTGGGGAGCAATCTACACGTTTATACCTTCTCTTCATATCTTTGATATTGCATAAGTTGGACTCACCAGTTGGATCCTAAAGAAAACAACAATATTTACATGATTTACCGAAACAGTACATATAAAACGGCAATAACTCTTCATTACAGTTTTTATAGCGAATAATACAACAGGTATATATTGCGCAGTAGGCCTAGTTCCCAAAGCATGGGTTATCGCCCAAACTTGGGTAGGCGAATTGTTTTTTTAGCTTGCCTGTGGGAATATTGTATCTGAGATGACGAAATAAAAATAAATATAATTGAAAACTTGACGAAATCACACAACCTTAATATATGTATATCATGGCCAGTCTTCAAGAAACGTCAGACAGTGCTTGTACTCATTTTGCGTCAAAATTGCGTTACAATTTGATCAGTAAAAGCACTGCGATTGTTTGTGTCGCTGTAAACCGTGTTGGGAATAGGGTTGCATTTAAAACAAACATCAATTTAAAACAAGCATGCCTAAAGCAAGGCCCTAAGGCATGACGTCACCAATATTCAATTGTGACGTTATAATGGATTAGCATTGACAATTGAAAATATATTGTAAATATAGCTCCTCTGACGAACATCTACGTACTATAGCTGTTTAAGGGATCCAACTATCCTGTCGTATACGTTGGCTACATATCGGGTGGGAATTGTCCGTCGGCTCATACAACATGTGTTGTGGAAAGTATTTACTCAATAACGGCATAATTTTGCAAGTTAATAAAAACTATTTAAAGAAAAAGCGTTAGTTTAAAACACTGTTTAAGACAGTGGTTCTCAACATTTTTGTCTTTGAGGACCCCTTTCGGACCNCCACGGACCCCTGCGGACCCCNCGGAGTTTTAGTTCAAATTTAGCTCAATTATCGTGCCACCGTCATCTGTCTTGTGCAAANGACTGGTAGGCTTAGTGATNAACAGCANCNAGATGTCTATTCTTGAAAGTACGANCATACTATTCNTGTAGCAATCGGATTGGCTTTTATTACTTCATCGCGAATTCTGCAACTGAANTAATTGAGTTACGTAGTNGTGTCTTGAAATTTCGCGCCTTCGATCTGATATTGCTGGGGAGATGCCGTAGTGGTGTCGATAAGTGCCTACGAATCGGGCGGCCCGGCCGATTCCCGCTGGAGGGTTATCTGGGCTCCACTTCCCACGCCGTCACCGTTCTTACTGCGACAAAAAAGCCCAGAAAAAGGCCCGACGACAGAAAGCACTCACAAGGAATGGAAAGAACTAGAAAGGGCCACTGCTTCAAAAATATCAACATCGAAAAAGAACTGTGACATCGGGCAATCTCGGCCGAGGTGGATGCCGGTCTAAAAAGATCACAACCGCGCGTCGTTCGATATCCTTCTATCTGTTCATTACATTGCATTGTACATTGTGTGAGACTAGTTCAGATGAAAAATATAACTCAACGATGATTACGATTACTATAAACGGGTGCCGAAAATCCACTTCCACGAATATAGATGGTGGCGAATGTAATATTACCGAGTAACGCTTCCGACAACACATTTGGGTATGATCGCAACAAATATGGAACCAAAATATACCAACCAATTTCCTTAATAAACATATAACATTGAGCCTGGTCATTTCTATCTCACAGCTTATTTTGAAGTTAATATGGTTATATATATATATCACAGGAAAAAAATGGATTTTTGTAAACATTTCGAAGTCACCGTGATTGAGCTTACTCAGCCAACTTTTTTCCACGGTCCCCAACAAAACAGAAAAATGTTTGTATCGGATATTTGCAATTTAGCAATTAAAATGAGTTTGCACAGTGGGATATTTCATTTCAAACTGCCATTCTGCTGATGTGAGCTCTGGTGTTTTACAAGTAATGAAGCAAAACTGCCCTATAATTTTCCGAATTTGAAAATACATATTAGGTTATGAACTGTTTTTGAGTCTTCGCGGACCTCCTGAAAATGCTTTGCGGACCCCCAGGGGTCCGCGGATTCCCAGTTGAAAACCACAAAGTGATTTAAACAACCGTTTGTTTTAAATGTAGCCCGAGTTGGGAACCACTGAGCTATAGGGTATATTATTGATTCAAGAGAAGGAAACATCTTGCTGAGCTTACTATGCTGAATTCTTTGCAATATCCATTCGATGATGCAAATTGATCTGTGCAAAACATGCGTCACGTTAGTATGGTAACCCCAATAATACATAAAACTATTGTTTCCGCAACCACCATAACTGGATCCGCTATGAATTTGTGTCACATATTACAGTATACACACAATGGCTTCCCGCATTAATAGGGCTACTATATCGTTTAGTATAGTTCAAATATGATTGAAAGGTTATCAAAACTGATTCCAGCGGCAACAAGAGTCACTCCGGAAGGCATACATACCATCATGTAATAGACTAAACCTAAGAAGCATATGATAGCTATCCCACAGGCAAATGAAAAGAAATAGAATAAAAGTAACTGACAGCGTAACACTTTTATGGTGGATTCAAGCAAGAACTTAGGTTGCATTTACCGTGTCGCCTACATGTCATATTTATACCGCCGAACCGTCCATATTGCCGGCTTTGTTCTAAATACCATGATACTTTATGTAACAAAGTATAGTCTATATAAAATATCGTACTCACCTCCGAGAATAGTAATCGCAATTATCCAGTTGAAGTTTATGTTCAGTAGAGACAGCATTTTTATTAAAAGTATATACTAAATACTGTGTTATCATACGGCGTCTGATGCTATGTATAGCGTTCGTTCATATCCTGTAGCACTTCTAAATGCGCTGACGCGAACAATAGCCTATACCAGCGGTTCTCAACCGGGGGTCCGCGGACCCCTAGGGGTCCGCGAAGCAATTTCAGGGGG
>ATSW01013521.1:0-10110 GCA_000444245.1 Botryllus schlosseri | reverse complement strand
GGACCTCATGGTTGGTTAAGCATCGAATAGACATTTTTAAAAATGCGATAAGTTCGCGATCGGTGTATCGATTTAAAAAAAATTGAGTCTGCAACATTTGGTGCTAGATACCAGATTCACTCCTAACATTTCCGGTACATAAAAATCTGAGACCTAGTGCAGACAAGTGTGGTTGATTTGACCTGAAATTACCCAATGACCTTATTTTATTTGATTTCGAATTTTCCATGATGCTATGCGTTTTTATTCTGAGCTTTTATTTAGTTTCATTTGTGTGTTTGTTGATAGATCCAGTTACCCAGTCACAATCCAATCTCACTTTTACTGTTTTGACTCGAGTCGAGTCATTTTTTATTCACCACTGAGTCAAGATTGGAGTATTTTGCTGTATTAAGGTGTACACATCAATGAAAACTTAGACTACTATTTGTGCAATAATTGCTATGTCTGAAAAGAAAATTCTCGATGCTCCCAAAGATCCCTGTTTGGAAAAGAGTCTCTCAGATTCTGGTATCACTGATTCTGACAAACACAAGCAAAACTTATTGTACCGGTATTGGTCCAAGACAAGAAAAACACTTGTCAAACAATTATCAAGTGCTATTCGAATGGTTAAACCTTTCAAGGAAAGGTCAAGCTATGGGATTAAAGATGACCGGGATCAAGCTAATATGGATATTTCCAAATGGTATACTGACGATATCAGTCCCAGAATAAAAGATTTGTACGAGTCCCAGCTAGTCAGTTTTCATCAATATGATCAGCAAAAACCAGATGCAGTGGCATACTCTAAAAGCTCTTCTAAGACTGATGAAGACCTTATCTTACTAAAAGATGGTCCCATTGATAAAGATGAACCACAGGATTTAAGAGCGGCATCAATGGCTGATGCAGATGATAATTATTCTCCGATCAAGCGTGATACAGTTGAGGAAGCGGTGTCAGAGAATTCGAAAACCTCTTCGACGACTGTTGAAGACTCTTCCCCAAAAAGAACACAGCAATTAATCCAGGCAAAGAATCTATCTCCGCTGTTAACAGGCAATACCAGGAAGACTTGGCAGTGTTTGGAAATGATTTCAGAGATAAATTAATTGAGATGAATGTCGATAACCTCGTCTTGCATGAAGCATTGTCTTCGGAATATTACTTGAAATATATGTGCAATGAATTGGTTTCTAATATTCAAACTGTCGATCTGAAGATGTTTTTGCGGATGAATCACCTGCTCCTTGAAGTGATGATGGACGATATTAAATATGAATATAAAACTCAAATCGAGATGAAAATGCAGCTACTGAATGTGATGTGTATGCATCAGGGAAAAACACTCACTCCGAAGAGAATGATACATATGGCAGATTCGTTTTCACAGCGAAAGATTTTTGACACTCTGTGCAACGGTTTTATCGATTGTCTGGAAATACATGTGGAGAATTATTCACTCGAAGCTCAACAAAGCTCAGAAAATACTGTAACGATTGATTCAGACGCCTTGTCTGCAGTGCACCATGTATCCCAAGAAAAGCCTTGTCGTGAAAGTGAAGTAGCTTCTGCTCCGAAACATGCTATAACAGATGGATTACAAGGAAATAACTCTCCGGGGAAAGATGTAGCCGCTGCTCTGGATGCTGCTGAAACAACTAATTACCCAAAGAAGATACCGAGTGAAACTAAGTCGATCAAAATTGGAAAAGAAGGAGGTGAAATTGAAGTAGGAGGATCGTATGTCATTTTTGTGCCTGAAACCTTCATTGACTTTGAGACTATCACTCTTACGGTGAAATCAGTTCCTGTAAAATTGCCGCCTGGAATGGAGTTGGTCTCTTCTACTCTCATCATACATGCGAAAAATTTACTGAAAAAGGCGACAGTTAGGATGCATACTTGGCTCGTCTCTGACAATGAATGCTCGGAAATATACATCATGTGTTATAAAAGGCATATTAAGAAATGGGAGGTGTTTACTACTTGCTCGGTTGGAGATTCCGGATTCATTGAATTCCAAACGCAGCATTTTTGTAGGTGGGTTGCCGTGATGCGAAACGGATTTTCCAAGCTCTACAGAATGCGACCTATCATCCTCTTCCTTGCTGAAGACTTTGTATTAGCTTTGGTTCGAGATACACCACCAGAAATAAATGGTCTGGTAAACTTTTTTAAGCAACTTTACGGCAATGGTTTGAAGACCCGCATACTCATGACAATAAAATGCGAGAAAGAGAAAAATGTTGAATGCTGTATTGAAACTATTCCAAATCATTTTCAGTTTCTCGAGAGTCCAACATTCCCTCATGACATAAAAAGCATTATTGAAGACCATATGATGTCGTATAATCATTGTATATTAGAGCGTAATAGTGATCTTCCATCCACCAGCAACCTAGAGATGATGCCGAAAACAATACAAATTACACTGAAAGTTGATGGGATAAAACTACGTAAAGCTGATTGCTTTTCTTACAAGCAACGGCAGCCGGAAACTTCAAGGCAATTACTGCAAGAAAGTGCACAGAACCTCAATGAAGACGAGTCAGTTAGATATGAACAGACACCATCCCCCAGAGAAGACGAGAGAAAGCTGGGCAATTTCACGGAGGATGACGGAATAAGAGGAAATTTAAAGGGTGCCTTACCACCAGAAAAGAACTGCACATCAGGAACTATCAACGAAGGCGAACACTCAGAATTTAATGTCAACAAGCTGACGATGATTCTAACTCCAGATCGAGATGCTCAACAAGGACCATCTGCAGGACACATTGTCAAAGGCAGCGGGAAGAGCACCCATGTTGGCACAGGTGGAATTGAAATAATTGGGGTAACTGATGAACATGTCAAGGCTGGAATTGAAGCCTGGAAAGCAATGTCCAGTTCATAATAAATACTACGACCGCTCACCGAATTTCGAAGGAAGATACAGACTTATATAAACAATTTATGACGTAATCGCTGATATTCAGACAAATACAAAGAAAGAAATTGCATTCATTCAAAGTAATGAATCGAATAACGTGTCTTGCCACTAACACCAGGCTTGCGGTCCTTCAGGATGATGGACGATTGTACAAATTGACAGCAGTGCTCACAGATATAGAGTCCTGCACACTCCAAAGCAAGATTGGGAAGTGATTTCTCATTGTTGTCATCAGAAAAGGGTGACATGAATCAAATTATCTTTTAACATGCGTAAATGTCAGTTTTCTGACAGTTTATTTGGCAATAACGATAATATAAAGCGAGCATATCAAATGTCAGGTACGATATTTATTACGAAGTGTGCAACTATGCCTGTGTTTGAACTAATTTCCTCAGTTCTGATTCTTGCCCGCAAATGGTTCTAATACAGGAGTCACCAACGCTGTGCCGACATGGAGGTTGGTGCTTCAGCCGCAAGGAAACTGAGCTGGGAGACTCCGTCGTGAGTCCCGGGCAAAAATATTTGTTATTACTAGGGCTGGGCACAATGATTCGAGTACTCGAATCTGAATCGAGTAATTATTTTAATGATTCGAGTCGAGTAGCAAAATACGATTTTGACGACAGCAACCTAAATTTTAGGATTTTGAATAGGTCCGAGCCCATAGCCCTGGATATATCACTGTCTTGACCTCTCAAAAGACATTTCTATGCTTCCGCGATAATATTTATTCTGGGTGCTATGAAAATGTATTAACAAATTGAGCTGCAATATTGAAATTATGTACAAAACGAAAAATTTATAACTTGTCCCCAAAAGATCCATATGGCTCACAAGCCGTATGTTCCCTACCCTACCCCTGGCATAGACCAAGGGTGCCCTATAACGACCTGATGAGTCGCCCATCAGGTAGTAACAAATATTCAAATGAGAGCTTTGAAGGTCTAACAGCAGTTGGACACTAGGGAACATGCGAACGCGGTTACGGTCGGGACCGTTGCTTGTAGGGGTCCTATGGCTCTTTTGATGATATATTATAGCTATCTGACGACTTTTTACATTGGTACTTTAATTCACATCTACATCTTTAAAATATCAGTATTGCTACAAATTCTTATGAAGGCCGAAATCATTATTGTTATTGTGGATGTCTAATTTCAAAGACTACTCCAAGTCGTTTCAACACCTTCATATCTTTTCAATGTATCACAGTCTTGTGGCGTTTCGAAATGATGAAATTATTAATAAACTGATACTGGAAGTGGTAGTCCGAGTTCAAGTCATGTTGCAAAGGGTCGAGCCTGAGTCATCTTCTTGAAACTCGAGTCCCCGAGTCCAAGTCATAGACTGTTAGTGTTCACAGTTCATACTCTAGCTCAAGTCATGTTAAACTCACTTTTTTACAACACTTGGGTAATATCGAATATCTCACATGCATAAGATATTAATTTTTTTCACTTTTGACATAATTATTCAAACAGGTAAAAGAACCTGCAACCAAGATAGGCTATCAAAACGTGTCACTTGAATCAAGTCGCATCATATGTCATGGTTGAGTTAATCGTAATGACTCAAAAATAAGTCGAGTCAACACACAAAGTGACTTAAGTAGAGTAATTTATGGAATGTAAGAAAATGAATTGAGTCGAGTCACCGAAAAATTGCGACTCAGTCGAATTTGAGAGGAGTTATTACAGCACCGAGTAAGATGCTCCTGGCCTGGGTGGCTCGGCTTTGATGACTCTGTTATATCAAGATTCCCGTCTATACCTTGCTTATCTGTATATCACATTTTACGTAATTTTTGTTTTGTATATTATTGATTGCCAAATAACATTCTCTGTCAATCTCACTTTGGCACTGATCTTTTTTCCAGTTTCAACCATGGTTAGGCTTACTCTAGCGCTTCTCAGACGAGGGCATTTCGTTGCTCGTGACGCCGACCCAATCTCATACAAACATTTCAAATTCGGCCCCGTGAAATGGAGGGATTATAAAGCACCATACGTTGAACCACCTTATTGGTACAAATGGTCTGTTGATCAATCTCCTTACTCACCCATGGAACAACGCAGAATTCGTGCAAGAGAGGATATCGGATGGTACAAGAATAATTTTGATAAGATAAAGATCACTCCGCCGGATAAATGGCTTTTTAAAATCGGAGATAACGTACAAATTCTTGAAGGAAAGGATAAGGGTAAAACTGGCCAAGTTGTGAGGATAATACCGCAAAGAAACTGGGTTGTTGTCGGTGGCAGAAACTGCAAATACATATCTCAAAACAATGAAGTGAATGCTCAAGAGCAACCTTTGGAACATGACCAGATATCATTATTGGACCCTGTTGATCAGACACCAACGGATATAATATTCCGGTCAGATAAGAACGGAAACAGAGTTAGGATAGCGTTGAAATCTGGCCATATCATTGAAGATCCCCCAGAGGTACTGCATGACTATACTCCCATCAAATCATATATCGAGGAAGATAAAGATACACGACCTGATGCTGCGATGGCAAGGACATTTGCACCGTCTATGAAATCACAGGAGGAAGAATTGAAAAGTATTTATAAGATTAGCGATGATAATGAACCGAGGAAATTTTACTGGTACTGAAGCATATTCAAATGTTTTGTTTCTTGCCTGAACAAGATGCTTCAGGGTAATCGGGCGAACTTTATTGTTGAACTATCGAATGTGAACATGGAATGACAACGACCGATTTTGCAGTTTCGTTCCGCTTCGCTGAGGCTGTATTCAGAATTGTTTTGCGGCAGCGACCGTAGGATTTCTTGCAATCCAAAAGTTATCTTCCAGAGGGCAGAATTTCCTGAATCTGGTCTTGATCGAAAGCTGCTGTCACACCGAATCCGAAAAAATAAATTAAAATACGATCAGTCACTAAACCACCCGGAATTCGCCCTCCAAGCCTGAAATATCAGCATTGTCCGAACTATCGGAGAGCCGCAACGGCTCATTGTTTTGCGGCCATCTGATTGTTCTGAACAATGTTGAGGATGATTTTTCGTCTAAGTCTGGAACCTGACCGTTTTTCAATTTATATTTTCGGAATCAGTGTGGCAGCAGCTTTCGATCAAGAAGAGATTAAGAAAATTCTGCGGTCTGGAAGATAACTTTTGTATTACAAGAAATCCTACCAGCCAAATCCAAGTTGAAACTTGCCGGATTCCTGTCTGATTAGAATCCAAAATCTTGATCCTATACAACTACACTGAATACATAAGCCTACCTTACTTTAGTATACAATTGTATAATATATTCATATCGAAATGAACTCGGCTATTTCCGGCTGACACTCGTCAGGGGTGTTATTTGGTGATATGATTGTTGATATGCAATGTTCTCTTTGATTCTCTATCAGTTGCTTACGATTACCATTAACGAGTGTCAACCCAACATATTCGGGTTTATTCCAATATAAATATTGTATTCAATTGCACAATGAAGTTCTGTGCCTCTAAGCATCTCTTTAAACATGTTGCGTTAACGATTTCGAATCATTTCACTTCTCAGGACTTGGTGATTAAATTCTGGTACACGCAAGTAACTAATATGGCTATGACCGGACTCGAGCGAGTGAAAAAGCACCACGCACTCGCGTTCGATCACATCTCCAAAGCCCTGGAAATTGACGAAAACCCTAATGGCGATAAAGAGCAAGCCGTACAATGGTACTTGCAAGGAATCAGTGAACTCGAGCACGGACTTCTTGAAAAATGTTTAGGAGCATCGGAAGACGACAAAAAGAAAGCCGTCAGGATACAAAATAAAATGAAAAATACTCTATCGATGGCCCGGGAGAGGTTAGATAAGTTGTTTTTGAGTGACGATGAAGATAGCAACAGTAGCCCATCCACATCACACCCTAAGGGGCAAAATGGTAGTACTATCACCCCAACTTCAAATAGAGTACAACCAAAACGCGACGTAACCCCAAAATACACTGTCAAGAAGAAGTCAGCAAAAGTCGAGGAACGAAAGCCTTGGAATCACGGTGCTGGCCGACCTACACCGCCCCGTCCTACATCAGCACCTAATAACGCCTCTAAAACTAACGGCGGAGGTGTCAGCTCAACCACACGTTCGAGAATTAACTTAAAAGGTGTATCGAAAGATATGGTGAACAAGATTTTAGATGATTTAATCGAGCCTGGGTCTCACAACATAACTCTATCGGACGTAGCGGGGCAGGATGTCGCAAAACAAGCTTTAAGAGAGATAGTGATATTGCCTGCGTTGCGGCCTGATTTTTTCACGGGGCTACGCACTCCTGCAAGGGGCCTGCTGCTGTTTGGACCTCCTGGAACTGGAAAGACTTTACTTGCAAAAGCAGTCGCGGCTGAAGCCAAATCTAACTTCTTCAATATCAGTGCTTCTTCGCTGACTTCAAAATGGGTTGGCGATGGAGAAAAAATGGTTAAAGCCTTGTTCGCCGTCGCGAAAGAAGTACAACCTACTGTTATATTCATCGATGAGATTGACTCTTTGCTTTGTGAACGTAAAGAAGGCGAATCTGACGCTATGCGCAGACTTAAAACCGAATTCATGATGAGATTTGACGGCATGGACTCGAATGCAGAAGACAGGATACTTGTAATGGGTGCTACCAATCGCCCACAAGAGCTAGATGATGCAGTATTACGCCGTTTTCCAAAGAGGGTTTACGTAGGCTTGCCTGATGCGAATTCCCGATTCGAATTGCTGACGATGCTATTGAAAAAGCAAAACTCTCCTTTGAGTAAATCGGAAATCATGAAACTAGCGCAACAGACTGAACTCTATTCCGGTTCCGATTTGACAGAGCTGGCGAAAGATGCAGCCCTCGGTCCTGTCAGGGAGATGACTAACGATCAAATATCTTCGATCGATATCGGGCAATTGAGACCGATCAAGTACAAAGATTTTGTCCAATCTTTGCGTAAAATTCGGCCAAGCGTTTCGACAAAATTGCTGAAAATATACGACGATTGGAACTCGAAATTCGGTGATAATTCGGCATTATGACAAAACACTAAAAAGGACGCTGTCGCTTTTTTACATTCCGTTTCTTGTAATGGAAAAAGGATACTTGTTTCGATGTTGATATTGTCACTAGCTTACATTATTGTGATACTTTCGAACGCATGAATGTTCCAGTAAACTTGTTTTTGATGTGTGTATTTTCGACAAAATTACTGTATATTTACGAAGATTGTAATTCTAAATCTATGGATGTTTCGGCGTTATAACAAAGAACTAAAGAAACAAATTATTGCTACGCTAATTTACCATCCACGTCAATTTGTTTCCACTTTGATAGAATCCATCGCACGTATGTTCCTGTCAGCTTGTTTCTGATTCATATCTTTTCTGTATATTACCCACCTGCTCTGCCCTGTCTTACAATTTGAATATGATGTCCTTTTCGTCGGATTAGCCTANATTGAATNGTACACCAAATNTGGAGATCTCAGTTAANCCACCGAAAAGTGTTCANTATTCTCGNTGTTGATTTCTGCAATCTTTTTCACTTGGTTTGGAATACTTGATTAGAAGTAGCAGTGAATCTTCTGTTTATTACATTTTACCGTTCCTGAAAATTTCNTNCTGTTAACTGATTGCGTNCCCGTACTGCAAATTATCACANAAAAGATTCACATCANCCCTCNATAATNGTTCCNATNCCTAAATTTCCTGTGCAAGAGTTGAAAATNATGAAANATTCGGTANCCNAGAAACATTTNAGTCGAAATAACTCATNTACNTTTCACATTTCCATGCNCATTGAAAGATTAGCCTGCAATCTCGNCCGGGAACTGTGATTATTATGTGATTGAACTATTTCATGTTNACTAATTTTGACTGNAAATGTTTTATCTCTACTACCTAATCAGAGATGACTGTAAATTACTGAACTAACCGTATAAATGATACTTTATGGAAGATTGAGTTTTCTTGATATTTGCGATGACCTTTTTTGCTTTGTTTTAAAATTTAGATTTGCGTTNGAGAGGTCTTTGTTACATGTTACAAGCCATCTGCCGTCAAAATGATGGAAGTGAATGTAACACTGACAACGCTCGCAGTGTTTGTGGTTATACTCATCCTGTTTCTTGTCGGACTTCTGGTTTATCTATACCCGGTACGTGTGTTTCGCAATTTTGGTTTTCGGATTAGAATTATCTAGTATATCGCAGTGCCTTCACAAACTCGAAAGCTGTTGTGCGAAATGACTTTAAATCAGCCATCTTGTAAAAAGTACTGTTAGTTAGCTACAATTTCAGCACTGTTGGTTAATGTAGTCAGTTTTCTACCAAATTAGAAATGATGTCGTAAATGTCTACTCGATTAGAACTAGAACTGATGATCTCAAAGTATTAGTTTCAAAAAATCAGATTCAGTCGAGGGGGCCCAGTACCTTGGCATTTAATCGCGGATGCCATCATTAGAAATATAACGATGCTTCTTTGTCTATTAAGAAAATACTAATAGCACTACAAATAGGGGAAATACTCAAAAATATATTCAGTTGATGTGAATGTGGGTATTAGAAGAATTGCACTAATGAATGTGACGCAAACTAATCCCGTAACTGCATTCTACTTTTCAAAATCAAAAGTGTAAAATTTCGGTAATTCAGGCTGAACAAGTGCCAAATAGAAATGGAAGTGATACTTGAATATAGCCAAATCTACCCGAGTACCCCGGTAAAGTAAAAGTGCTTCATTACTGTGCAGTAAATGTGCCTCTGCATTTTGAATGTATGGGCAATGTCGCGAAGTAAAATTATCTTGTACACCAATATTCTGTAGCGAGATGGCGATTGGGGGTTGGTACATTTTGGTGCTAAGTATCAATTCTCTACAATTTCAGGCAAGTGGAAAATCTTCGTCTATACCGGGACCGAATCCGTCAGATACAAAGTAAGTTATTCCTTTCGTCGGTGGTTCTTTACCTTTACTGACCTGACGAACCCTTGCGCTACCATGCAAGCCTTCGGTGGAGCCCAAATTTTCGCCTAGTCACAAAAAAAATTCTACCGTACCACATTATACCTCTAATACATTACTAATGAATACAGGTGCACAAAATGAACTCTGCATCAATAACAGCGTTAAAAGAAGCAAATCAGTGGGACTTCTGCAGTACTAGACTGGACAATTAGACAATTGTGAAACGTTTCT
>ATSW01013519.1:0-10963 GCA_000444245.1 Botryllus schlosseri | reverse complement strand
GGGTCGAACAATTTGAAAAATGGATATAAGTTTTTTGATTCTACAGCGACGATATATGTATTTTAATTGCATATAGCGATGCTAATTTTCGGCCTGGATATTTAGTGTTCTGAGAGCGTGATTGGCAACGACGGAAAGTTAGCAAGTCTGCATTCTAAATACGAGCCACATCCAGTCGCAGTAATCTTTATATCAATTTCCTCCTAAGTCGAATCAGAATTCAAGCTCTTTTTCCATAAAAGAACATTGAATTACGTCGAGAGCCTCATAGATTCAGGCGTCACAAATTTAAGGACTGCGGAAGGCCAAAATAGATGTAATAGGCTACGATTTCCATCTATAGAAAACCGTTTTAAACTCGAAAGCGCTGGTGAAGGCCGACCAATTCTCGTTCTTGGTAGAAGCCATGAACGGGTTGCTGAAGTAGGAAAATAATGGTATCTGGCTCCGTACTTTAAAACGATCTTACGTAGTACTGTGCTTGTGACATCTGCCTTACAGAAGGCCTGAAATGGTGAGAAAAGTATGAAGCCGTCATCTCCTATGTACGTCATGATATCAAGACGGTACAGATTAAGGTATTTGAATGAAAACAAACATTTCTTCATAGATAAAATATTTAATTCAGAGATCCAGGGTCGCAATCTCGCGAATTAAACAATCGTTTAGTCGCAAGGAGTACCTGAAATAGAACAATGAAGAAGCACACTGACTCACCAGCGGTTTGTCCGTGGGCGAGTAAAATATAATATGTTTCTGTGGCTAAATTGAAGTCTTTCAATCCACCAGAGATTGTTTTGCTGACGCTCGCTGGTCTGATGAACGAACACCTTGCAACACCATTTTCCGCAGCTGTGGTAACATTTCGAAGCCGTGCATCCTTGAAATTGTGAGCAATAAAAACTAAATGTATCTAATTGAATCATTAAATTCTCACAGCACTGTACATAGTGGCGTGCACGACGAATATATGTATAATATATAAGATACCGACAAAAACGTCGTAATAATCGCCATTTGGTTTCTAGTAAATTTGAATTACAGCTCTGTGCTAGTGAAGTCCGTTTGCACACAATCCAAACCCTTTTGTTATACTGAGCGCTTCTCCATAACCTGTATGTCATAATCACCTGTAGCTGTAGAAGTGCGCACAGTGTCGGCATTTCCACGAAACTAGATAAATATCATAGCACAACAATGCACATCGCAGCAGAACAAGGCAGAGCATAGTATCAAATGAATTCGGAGTTATGATACAGATTGCGTTATATATATTGATAATATCAGTTAATCTTTCACTGGTCACGCGAATGCTCAAATTGAATGATGAAACGATGCATATTGCACTAAATCGTCGTTGAGATTTTCGTTCAACAAACGACGGTGATTATAGTCACCATATTCGAAATAGACTGGCTGGTTAGGTGACAGATTTATGGCAGTTTGTGCAAATGAAAAGTTACAGTTTTCTACTGGGGGACAGTTGTTATGCAGCTTACAGAATTCTCCAAATCTGTAGGAATTGTCGGCACAGTTATCACTGCTGATTGGAGTTTTTGACCAGTGCAGTAATACAAATCTGCGTCCGCCATTCGAAGGGCTTGACCGAATGCCACCCCTGCGTATGAATTCACTCCATTTCCGCCTGTTATCGTCATTTGAAATGTTCCAGCGTCAGAGTCCTGGTAAAAGAAGATATGTTTCGAAGACATCGCGTAATTGACGTATAGTCTAAATCTGTATCAGATCGCAAGTAAAGATCATTGCATAGATCAAATTGCACAGACAAGAATCAATGAAAGGTCCGTTGTGTGTGTTTGTGACAATATGAGAACGTTTATGCACACTGCAGCACACGATTATAAGACACGTATACGTATACACGATAACGATTATAAGACACGTAGGCTATTCAATGCGTTTCAGCGTATTACCAGAAACTGTCTACCGGTCAATATTATAACTGACATTACGACGTTCACACTTCCGTCAAATATAGCCATGAGTTGATCAACACCAGGAAATGAACAACGAACCCCGTAAACTGTCAGTGCTTGATATTAATTGCATCGATAGCTTTGATCACTCATTACTTGATCCTAATTGCTCATCATAATATCCCTTGCAAAAACATATTTTTTATGATTCGACGACCTTTCCATGCACTAATGCGCCGTATTTCATTTTAATGGTCCCTCTTCCATACCCAGCTCTGTCGTTCCATACTATACGTCAAATACGTGCAGTTTTTCATACCATACCTGCAATTTTCCTCACCATGCAAACATTCTTCCACGCCATATTTAATATTTTTCCACACTTTCTCATTTGCCCAATATTTCATATATTAATCTATTATTTAGTAATGTGTGGAAACTTATTATTATAATAATAATTTTTGGATATAATTGTCCATCTAAACCTCCCTAATGCAACAATTCCATTCCCATTTTCTGGGAGTGATATGTTAGCGATGTATAGCTTTCACGTTACATATAATCATCGAGGACTGAAAGTATATATTTGATTCTTCCGGATTCACAACAGAAGCGAGATAGACTCATGTCATTTGAAACTAGTGTGCGAACGTACCGAGTGTAGTAATATGGAGATACCATCGATAAAATTATAAGAAACGAAGATATCGTCGCACTAGAATGTATCTCAGAATACAATTTACATCGCTACAACCATCATGCATGAATTGAATGGCTTTTGTACTCAATAGCTTCATTGTTTTTAATAAAGTCACAATACGTGTAGGAGGCTGACATGACTCCAAGAAGCTATGTATTCGGGAATTAAGATAGTGTATATGCCAAAATGGATTTAGGGTGATATGATAATCTGAGCGAAGCGCAGAACGCGATTTCCAAGTTTAACAAATTGATATAAACATATTTATGAAACTGGTTCATTTTAGAATTCTACGATTTGTGTTGCGATAAGCGATATTCAACGCTGGAACACGACAGCGGTCAAATATATTCTGTTTTTATATTATGCGGACTAGAATAATTTCATCATTTTATCATATTACTTTCCCTCGTCATTGAACGATATTCTACGGAATGCAATCGATTTGACAAATCGAAAGTGGGATCCTTGCCATGGTTCTGGAATAACTCTAAAAGTATGGAAATATAGAAAAAAATGTCCATACCTGGAAAAACATTTCCATACCATACTTGAGAATTTACATTCTATACCATACTTGAACATTTCTGTATTTCATACCGAATTTTCGCTCCATACCGTGCCATACCAACTAAGCCCTGCTCACGGGTCATACGGGTCATTAACGTATTTTAATAAATTTGTACTTACGTAACTTGAAACGAAAGACATACAATCGGGTGAGGTAGGATCACAGTTTTGGGGCAAATAGAAGCACCCCATCGTCTCTCCGCATGTTGCATATATCTCATTGAAACATCCAGCTAATAGAAGTGATACCAAAGCAAAGTTCATCGGTGCCTTCATATTGATAATTGTCAACCTATCTACTATTGCCTGTGGAGTATATATGCAAAATGATGTCAAAATATATCTAGCTAGACATACGATTCTGTATGTGACATTAGACGTGAAATAACTATACGTTAGGGATCTAATACAGAGATACCAGTGGTGGCTTTTGGGGTGGTCGAGGTGGGCGGTCGCCCATAGCCCCTGGTCGAAGCCCCCCCTCTTTGGCTTAAGTGCTTTTTTCAAAGGTTATAGCGAATGGACGTGGAAATCCGTGCACCAATCAAGAAGATGATTACGTACAGATGGGTCAATCATCAAATCTCTGCATTTGTTAGAAAACCCCCATATCAATATAATCATCAAGTCCCTGTAGCGGTAGAGGTAGGCCTACTTAGTTTTGATGTATTTTATCCTTACAACCATGCAATAATCGATATGACCTAATCCAACGCCTGCCTCAAACCTTGACGTGGTGTGCTGGCTTATTACTAAACTCAGCCGATATATTTCCAGATTGGTGTGGTCTATTTAGCCTGTAGCAGTTGTATCGCTATTCTATTTAGGCCTTCTTTAAAGCCGTGTTATCGTGTCATATACACATCACGTAATTCCGTTTCCATATGGTACACTAATATTAAGTTGGTAATAAAGTGACCGCTTTCATCTGCTCCATAATATTTACCACCGTGATATTGAACAACTTTCTATAAGTACATATCATCTACATCTACATCTCATCTACCATCAGCATTATGTCAGTGTAGATCTCGCCCTTTTCTTTCATAACTCCAAGGACTTTAACCGAGTCCACGCTTCCTTTGCTGTACCGACTCAAGGTTGACATTGACGTGAAGGCAAAGCTTCTTGTAAGAACTCTATAACCTTGCGCAGATCTGTACCGGAGTAGGAGCGCAAAACGAATCATTTCGGATGAATACGGAATATGAGCGTGACCATCAGGCTTGTAATATAATCGATTCTGAAGCTCATTCAGTAAATTGTTGTCGGATTTCTTTCGGACATTTTCGAGATATATCGGGAAGTTAAGTAATGCACCAAACTTAGTCAGAGTAGCATTTGTGCCTTCGTATTCGTAATCGGCTTCCAATCGCGCCTATTCAAAAAAGATATCCATTTTTTTCGTAACTGCAAATCATAAAATGGAAAGCGAAACGACGAAACCTTTTTCCCAGTTGTCAAATATCCAGACTTACAACCATAAATACTGCATTTGTTTACCATCATTATGCCTTAAGGTAAGCTTGAATTACCAAGTATACAGACAGTCGAAATTCGCTGTCAGAAAGGCCGCATGAAATATCACCATGAATTCTTGGCTGATAATGGTCGGCGAGCATCATACCGCAATATAGTGAGTTATTTACCAACTGAATAAGTTTGCCTACCTCATACTTATAAGCTAGTCTAAACTGAAGCTAAACATAATTCAGTCGCCACTGAAATCGAACACAGTCGTTACTGTAGTATTAGCTAATCACGGCATGATTCCATAAACCATAATAATTCAAACGCAGCTACTAGCTCAAAATCTTTGCCTCAAAATGTAAGACGTCTGCTATACAGAGAAGCGCTATCGCAAATGCACAACCAGATAGTTGAGTGATGAGTGTGATGGCTTCAAAATGGGAGTCATCGTAAGCAATCGCCGATGTCTGCTTTGCGAACGTCGGCCTATCCGATATTGTAAGTGGAATGCGCTATATAACAGTGGTTTTCAACCTTTTTCATCTCGCGGACCGGTAAAATTTCAAAAAATATTTGGCGGACCGATGGAACTTCAAAATTTGAATCAACCCAGAGTGTAAAGTATGCGACCATTTTTTCGCAACTATGGTATTAGAGAGTGAGATTTTGAGGGTTTTATTCCCAATTAAATATATTCATGATGGTATTCACATGATTTTCCGGTAGTCAGTCTGTTGAGTTGAGGTAAAATCATCTTGCCCAGATAACGTGCTAGCGCGGAGAGTCGATTTATTGATGACTAACCAATGGATAGATGCGCAACCTGTGATTAACGGTTGAGTACCCATATGCAGATAGCGATTGCTGGTCGCTTCGTGAAGATATTGTACGCGAGCGGCCGGCCAGTCTGGAGTTCGGGCTTTGTTGGCGCTCGGACATCTTATCTTGGGTATGTTCGCTGTGTGTTCCGCCATTAGGACATCATATCTGGGGTAGATTCGGACTGTGTTGCCACTCGGATATCATGTCTTTTGTATGTTCGTATTATGTGCCACTCGGACATAATGTCTTTGGTGTGTCCGGGCTATGTGCCCACTGGGGCAGTATCTATGGGGCATATTCGGACTGTGTTCCGCCACACGGACACCACGTCTAGTGGATGTTTGGAGTTTGTTACAACTCGGATATCATATCTGCAATGTTTTTGCACTCTGTCTTCCGCCACTCGGACATTATATCTGGTGTAGATTCTGACTGCGATCCGCCACTCTATCATGACTGGGGTATATTCTGCCTGTAATAGAAACCCGGACATCATCACAGGTTATGTTTGGACTGTCCTGGCACTGAGACACCATGTCTGGGTTAGCATCTTTGTAACTGTGTTCCGCCGCTCGGACATCATGCCTGGGGTGGACTATGTTGCCACAAGGAGATCATGTCTTTGGTATGTTTGCACAATGTTGCGTCACTAGGACATCACATGTTTAGTATGTTCGGAATGTGCTGTGCCATCCGGACATCATGTCTGAGATAGATTAGGACTGTAATTGCCATTCAGTTATCATGTCAGTCCGAATCTACCCCAGATATGATGTCCGAAGGGCGGAACACAATGCGAACATGGTATGATGTCTGATTGGCAACATAGTCCAAGCAGACCCCAGATAGGATGGCGGAGTGATGAAACACTGCGCGAACATACCCCAGACATCATGTCCCAGTGCCAAAATAGCCTCTCATAATGTCTGAGTTGCCACATGGGCAAAATATACCCCAGATATGATGTCCGAATGACGGGTCACAGTCCGAGTCTACACCAGATATAATGTCCTAGTGGCAACACAGTCCGAAAATACCCCAGACATGATGTCCGAGTGATGGAAGACATCCCATATATGATGTCTGAGTTGCAAAAAAATCCAAACATGCCCCAGTCCGTCTGCCGGCGGCACAAAGTCTGAATCTACCCGGATATACTGTCCGAGTGGAGCGTAGTCCGAACATACCACGGACGTGCAGTCCGAGTGGTGCAACACGTTACGAACATACCAAAAACATGATATCCGAGTGGCAAGCCTGAATCTACCCCAGATATAATGTCCTAGTGGCTGAACACAGTGCGTACATACCCCAGATATGATGCCTGAGTTGCAACAAAACCCGAACATGCCCCAGACGGATCGCCGAGTGCCAATACAGTCCGAATCTACCCAGACATAATGGTGCACGGCCGCTGGCATATAATATCTGTCCACGAAGCGACCAGCAATCGTTAGCTGCATCTGGGTAGACTACTGTAGTAGGCCTAGTCACATGTTGCGCATCTATTCGTGCGTTAGTTATCTATAGTCGATTAGTATTTCGCGCCGAAGGCCATGGATTAATCGACCACGCCAACTCGAACGATATTCTTCGCTCTTCGACAATATCTGGAGAAGCGTTTCGGAGTCGGACCAAGCACCTTGCTCATTCCCACAACCCCCAGACTTGCAATACGCCGCACGAAAACACCTGGCAGGCAACAGCGATGCGGGGTCATCCACAAAATGAATGAATCGAAAACGAATGATCATGCAAACTGCCGCTTTTCGAGTCAGCTCGTACTTGTCGTTCGCATGTCGTCACCGGAGACGGCTTGAATTTCAATAAGTTAAATCGAACATGTTTCCAGGCCTGATATTAGCTCATGAAGTTCTGAGTGTGTTTAAAATTGGATGTTTTATTTATTTCATCAATTGAGAAGCTTTCAACATTTTGCCTCTTGAAATTAGGGTGTAAAATTTGAAAACACCTGGCGGACCCGCAGAAAATTCGTCGCGGACCGGCACCGGTCCGTGGACCGGCGGTTGAGAACCACTGCAATATAAGGCCGTAAGTTATCGTAGGCCCCGCACAAATATTCAACATTGAAAATGTATTGCAGCTCAGACGTAAGTTTTTTTTTCTATTTAAGCCTTGGGCTTATGTTGCTTCCACTGGACCAGCGGTACCCAACTTGGGCGATTAGGGTCGAAAGCGTACAAAGGGAGCGATAGGGAGCGAAAATGTCAAAACCTCCAGTCAGATATATTTAATTACCCGGCAACCGGATACCGGAACAAAATACACGTTAAAAACGGGTTATTCTGACGCGAAATTTGACTAAAAAAGGTAAACCCGCCACAAACTATCGTCAGATACCGGGATCGCCGCGAAAAGGTGTTTTATTTTTAGTTAATTTACTGGCGATCAGAGCTGACTGTATAAATTGCTGGTTTATATCTCCTCTTTCTCGGATACGAAAATATGGGGAAGACAAATATATGTTGAGCTTGATAAGGGGGCGATGAGCCGAAAAATCGCAACTGAAAAGTAAAATCAACCGAATATTTGAGTTATGAGGTGGTGAGATACGCGAAACTCTCAATTATTTAACGAGAAAGGTGATGTCATGTGAATTACTTCTATCTGTCAATATCAATGTCTATCGAAACCGCATACGACACAACTCTATAGTTGGTGGTTCCCAACCTTTTTTCAACGCGACCGAAATTTGCAGAAATGTTGTCGTAAAAATTAATTTCATGAAATTTTCCGATGACTTAATTACGAAGTTTGTTTCACGGAAAACGCTAATAAAACACAGTAAACGCACGATTAAAATATCGTTTGAACTATACGACCAATTTAATACATTGAAAGCTGATCACTGTCACACTACAAACGGTGGAAGGAAGCAACGTCTCTCCATATTTCTACGACTGGCACGCTTATTCACATAGCTGTATGTATTGCGATACACATTCCTCCGAGAGCTGAATCACCTTTATGACAAAATTATTTTAATCCAAACGTGTTATACTATCGTGCTGGTGCACTTGTTGGCTTTGCACAGATCGAGTAATTAATGAACCTTTTTCCGAAGCACAGAAACTCAAGCATGCAGCATGCAGCCCGTATTTGGATGAGACAGCATTTACAAAAGCACTACGTAATTCCGTTTTTGAGCACGGCTTACAGAAATTGCACTTACACCTACATGACATTCGATTATGCTTCACTCGAATAGTGGTTTTGGAGTCTGCACGTGTGATACGACGAGATTTCGTGGTGTTTACGGGGAAACATTTTGCAACACTTCTCAAGTTGCATTTCAATTCAGTTGTACTTTCCTTTCTTAGTGAGTGTAAAAGTGAAGGTGAGCCCATAGGGTTACGTGAATACAAGGCAGTTTTGTGATCACTTGCAATCAATTTTTAACCCCCTGAGTCATAAATTCAAAAAATCTACCGCAATACTAACTATGGCGTATAGATGTCTGTGTATTTTATATATACACATCAATGCACAACACCGATCTTCGAAGAATGCTTTGCATTTGAACACCTGGAATTTTCAATCTGGTCCGTACTATCGGGTCGAACTCGAAAATTTGGCGTTTTCGATTTTCAGCATTAGTCAGTGGTATTCTAATATCAGTTGTTGAATTTATCCTCCTTTATCCAAAAGAATTTTAAACTGCAACGAACATCCCGAATGAAATTGATTTGATATCCTAAACTATCGCTGGAACAGGACACTATTTTCTGTCATGGTACCCCGTAACTAACGCCACCGGTCGCTATAATTTACTGCGGGTTGTGATAGGCCATTTATGCATATGGCCGCACCTAAACTGACCTCTCCGCTGTAAATGAAACGTACCATGCTACATGCGCGAATTTAATCGCCTATGATGGTGTAAACTTTCATTACGACAAATTTATAGCAACAGACTGTCACGAATTCGTTCAACGTTCCAACTTATGTAATGTATGAATTCAGGTCATGCTGAAGTGGACGTGACCTAGTTCCAAAATTGGTTGTCGAGATATAATTCAAGAGTGACGTGACATACGGTACCGCAGAAAATTAATTGGCGTAATAATGGTCATAATCTAAAATGCTGCATGGGTAAAAGTGACCCTCGCCCCGGGACTTGTCCACGAACACGAAACTGCGCGTCTTTCAAGGAATTTCAAAATAACAAAGCATACTCTTAGCGAAAAGAGTGCGTGTTTCCATTCCACCCGTGCATCACCCCTGATATACGAGTGTGAATATACTACTCACACTTCAGGACACCAAACACAGAGACATACTCACTCACATCCAGCTTCAGCCACGCTCTCAGACAACTCCCTTCTCAACTAAGTCAACACGCGGTCTCCAGTCATACCACGCGCAACGTCATTTCTAAACGGCAAATGCAGAACATTCTGGAAACCCCGAGTTGCCACACTACGTTGATATTGCGCTGAGTGTAAAACGGGTTTTACCCCATGAACAAGTTACACAGCAGTAGACAACACCCCAATCGCTGAGATTAGGTTTTTATGATACAATAAACATATGAAATCGAGATATAGCCGTACGCTTGCTATATTTTTTACATCAGACAACGATATCAATTTCATTGATTGATTGAATAAGCATTATTCGCTGACTACCTACATGTAGTGCAGGGGTCGGCAACCTTTTGCTGGTCGCGGGCCAAATATCAAATGCACAACTCATAGGAGGGCCGGACTTCTCATACTACAATTCATACTCACTTCAGTATATTACGCTACATTGCTCAATCTCAACCATACCAATCACAAAAAGAGCAAATGCATATTCACACTTCAACAACACAGCATTATTGTGAAACTTGATGCTGCTTGCTTTTTGAAAGTTTTTTTAACATCTGGTACCAAGTCAGATGATGCATGAACCAGAACATTTTCTAAATGGGCGTCGGAAATGCGCGATCTTAGTTTGCTCTTCGTTTCTTTTGCATGGCTGGTCAAGCTGGGATAAAGACCACTTTTAAGGAGGTACTTTTTGTAAAAGTCAAGTAGCGATATGCTCTTTGTACGGAATTTTTCCTTCAATTCGTCACTGAATTGCATTTCAATAAGATCATTNTGAAATTCTGTGGGTATNGTANTAACTTTTACAGCAAACGGAGTACTGAATAGCCTGAATTTANTTCGTAGAGAACGAATTTCGGAAAGCGTGAGANAAATNCAGTAATTAAATTAGTAGGCCGTGNTACAANTCGGCATNTCTACAGAATCAAANTANGGAATATCGGCCTGGTGTAAATGACATTGCAGTCGGAAAACACCACANATACTACAAACAAGTGGAACCATTAATGACATGCCTAATAGTATGTAATTTACAAGCTGCGTAGTGCGTACACTTGGGAGCAGACATGGGGTAATCGTGATTAGTAATCGTAATCGATTACGACGATTACAGCATTTTGAAGTAATCG
>ATSW01013518.1:0-10693 GCA_000444245.1 Botryllus schlosseri | reverse complement strand
CTCAGATTCCAATCAACGAAATAACATTGAAAAGCGGTTCGATACGACTCAAGTTTTCAGTGTCTGCCTCAAAATATCTGTTATTTGATTTTGACTATCATTAATCTTTTTATATCACGATATAATAATACGTTGCCATCACTTTTTGTGTGCGACTTATGGGACGGTACCTACCTTCTACTGATTTTACTGCATTGATTTGCATTGCCTGCCGGATTGCGGCTGTTGTCGTGTGTCGTGTAGTTCTTGACCGCCGATAATTTTTTATGTTCATTTCGAGAGGACTTTCCTTGTCGTTTGGCAGACAAACATTTGCTTCCCACATTGCACTTCTGGCCGAGACCGCGTTAAAGTTCCTCAACGCCTCCAACTTCGACAACAGCAACCCTGAAGCCACCGGGAAGGACACTCTCACCCAAGGATATGACGTTCAACTCGAAAGTATTCACGACACTATGCAGGTGGGTGCCTACATAATACATATGGTATAAGCGAGAGAAAATTTTACAGATGAATTTAGGGGAATTTAAAAATAAAAATCGTACAATTAACACTAAAACAGGTTAAATGAATAGAAAATAATGTTAATAAATCCAAATTTCCACATGACTAGACAATGTCTTTCTGTTTTAGGAAACAGTGCAAGCGCTCTTCAGTGATCCGGACAGCACGGTGCGTCAGTGCCTGTTACGGAACTCCGTGGAGAAACTGTGCACGTTTTTCGGACGTTCCAAGTGCAACGACGTTATTTTGAGTCACATGATCACGTT
The DNA here is from genome assembly GCA_000444245.1 of Botryllus schlosseri. Lineage (NCBI taxonomy): Eukaryota > Metazoa > Chordata > Ascidiacea > Stolidobranchia > Styelidae > Botryllus > Botryllus schlosseri. The sequence goes on along the minus strand of ATSW01013518.1, from coordinate 9,923 downwards.
TCTGAATGACAAGCACGACTGGCAGCTGAGGTCGGCCTTTTTCGATTCGTTGGTTTGGGTTTCGTCATACGTCGGGTGGCAGAGCAGTGTGTTGCTGAAGCCGTTACTTGAACAAGGTGGGTTAATGTTGTGACTTGCAGGTGAGATAGAATATACAACTAAACAAGATACTTGAATCCTCATACATGAATAGCTGAGACAACAAATATAATACAAGAACGTGCTTACAGTACTGGTTACTAGATTGGCTTTATAGGTGGTGAGAAGACTTTGCTATGCCTCCTTGTGTTCCTATACCCTATTCTAGTAACAGGCCCAACATTTTTCAAGACTTTTGATTCATTATCAAGGGCAAGTTTTTGCAACTTTTTTTACAACTTCCTACAGCTTTCTAGATACTTAAAATCTATGTACTCTGATATTTTAAGCAGTTTGGAGGGATTTCATAGTGCAACTTTTCCCTATTTTTCATACCAATTTTTACTGCAACTTTTATCAAATGTTGCGTCAAAATGTAAAGGAGTGATTTGAAAACATGCTATAAACTATTTCTAGTATAGTTCTATTCTCTTTGATTTGCATAACAAAGAGTTATGTTATGGGTTAGCTGCATCCCACTGTGTTATCCATGACACAATGACTTGCAAGCAAAAAGTTCAACTACCCCGCAAAGCACGACCGTGTCTAAAAAAAATGTAAACGGATCGCTTTCTTGAGGCTGTCGTTCGAATTTGGAGTAATTTCGAATTACAAGAACGCTCAGGCGGGACCTTCGAAAATTGCATTTTCACCGGGCACCGTATTCAGGCTATAGATTTTGTTAAAGTTGACCGCCAAGAGTGAGTTTCTCTCTGCAACGCCTGGAGTCAAGTTTGCAGACCTAGTGGATTAGGGGTGTGGTATATGACTTGTTTTTAGGGGGATGGGGTTATAGCTATGCCGTTTGGCTTTTTTTGGGAAATTATTCCTGCATTGCGTAATTTTCTCGCTATTTGCCGGAAAAATGATTTTTTTTTTTCGCCAGACCATGTGTTAAATGGCAATAAAGTAACAAATTTGACTGCTCTACAGGAGCTATAGGTTATGTAACGGAACCTTTCGAGTATCTCAAACCCTAATTCAACAAAAATTAGAAATGCAACTTTTTACTGCAACTTTTTGAAAAATAAATGCAACCTTCTCGCGATTTTAGTGCAACAAAAACTTGCCCTAGTTATCATTGAATACCTGATTTGGCGTACAGTATTGAAGAAAGTCTTCAAAATTACGTTCATAATGGTGTTCAATAACGCAACGACTTTTCACGTTCCTCTTGTCGGCATGATAAAGGAAAGAAAATGGCGAATTATGATGCAATTCTCGATAAGAGGCACGCGAAAAGCCATTATCATTGTAAAGGATGCCAATCTTCAGAAGAGAAACCCACGCAATTCGTGAAAAATGATTGTAAACCAAAAAATTCAATGTCTGTTTCAATAAAATTTATAACCGTATCCCACGTACTGCTCTGACAGCGTGTCTGCATTGCAGGTTTGAACGATAGCGAGGAATACGTCATCTGCAAGACGCTGGACACCCTGGCGTCGTTAACGACAGCCGGGCTGCTGTCTAAACATCTGGCACTGAAGTTGCTGGACGAAGCAATACCTCTTCTTCAACATCCTTGCAAGTGGATACGATTTGTGAGTACGTTAGGCAAAGTTGATTTCTATATTAGTCATTGCGATCGAAATCACGACTTTTATTGTGAGATAGGACAAAGGTGATCGAAATGGTTTCCCTCGTAAAAGTGACTCAAACCATCCCAAACACCACTCGCTATTCATAAAATCTAAAATTTGAAGGGCATTGTTTCGAAAACAGGAGAAGCGGAAGTGGAACTACCACCCAACACCTTGAATGCATGAACGAGCGGTGCAAGCAGAAAAAATCCATTTCGGTACCGGCCGCCTCCGCTTATAGAATAGATCTATCAGTAGTACGAAAGAGATGCATCAATATTGTAATAATAAATTCGAAAATGAATGTTTCACTAAATATGAGCTTGAATTGTGGTATACGTCACTTGGTGAATTCAGCACTTTGGAACTCATCACAATCTATGTATGTATTAATTTATTCGGGTTCAGGTTTAACTTAGGGTCAAGTTAGGGTTAGGATTAAGGGTCGCCAAGTGCTGAATTCACTTGTAAGCTAGAAGACATTGTTGTAGCGACTGGGCTGTAGAAAATAATTGTTGAGCAATCATTTATTTTGATGACCGTGTTCTATATTTTTAGAACACAATCGGCTTCATTTCAGCGAGCTCTAAAAAGCTTTCCCTCATCGACTTGCACTGTCACGTGTTGCCCAAGTTGAAAAGTTATCTCATGACTCCTATAATACAGGTGCGTAGCTCGTGTGTTTTACTCGACTCGCGTGCAATATTGGGCTTTTAACAGCCTACCGATAAATGCGTGCTGTTGTCCGCGACGAAATGTGCTGTGAAACGGCGGTTGTACGAGATTATCCTGTCGTCGCCTCATATCGAAGGTTTGATAAATGTGTTGGAGCAGCGAAAGATTCAAAGGTAGGTATTCGAAGATTAATTGCACAAGTCAACAATAAGGACTGATCTTTTAAAGAATTAATAACAATGTAGTTTTAGGACTGTAATGCAACACTATAATGTAGATTGTATCCTTTTCGTTCAGAGACTCGAACGGCACCAGCGAATCCATCTACGATTCTTCATCGCCAGACAGCTCTCTGACTCAGACGCTACAAAAACTTGAATCTCACGTAATGGAAGGCGCGTTTTTTTAACGGCAGCCATATATTTTATGCTGTCTCGTTTCAGGGAATGGACGGCGAAGAAGAGGAAAAAATATTGAACCTTCGAGACTTCCTAAAGCGTCAAAGCCGGCATCGCTCCACTGTCGCCGGTATCACCGCCGCTAACGTCGACGGGGTGCATTCGAAGATAACGCAGTTCGGGCATATCGATGTTGGCATGGTCGTGAAGCCGTCCGGAGGTTTGTAAGCTATTCTGATTTTAGTGACGGGGTCTTTCGGAGAATCGCAATTAGCCGTAACTTGTGCAGAACTGTTAAACTGAATTTGTGTCCGCGGGTGTGTATGCCTTGAATTTTGAATCGATGTCTATCTGTAGCGCGACAAAGCACCCGTTGAAAAGCAGGGAAATTTATCATAGACATGCTTCATGATTGGGGATGCCTTGTTGTGTTTGGGGTGAATATCTTGACAGTACAGAGCATGGAATTCACAAAAATGGGGAAGAAGGAGTTGAATTCCGATTCTTCTGTGTATGAGACGAGGCTGTTTCAACAAAATTCAGTTTTGAGGTAGCAGGGGTGCGCATAAGAAAATTTGTGGAGCCCGCTTTGAAGTGATAGTATTAAATGGAGTGATGCTCTTGAATTGGGTTTGTACTTCAGCCTGGTCTGGTACGTTTGAGCTAAGCTCACCATGTGGATTAAGAAAGGGTCAAAATCACTAAAATATGCACAAGTTGTCTTTCCGCTTGTATATTTTGACGAAATGTGTTCAATTATTCAGATTTGTCAACATGTTTTTTTAACTCTAGTTGCATGTCGTATGTAGAAACCCGTAGTGAAGACTACACGTGAACATCAGTTCGATTGGAAACGCAGCCTTGCCTTGTTAATGTTCGTGGTCGAAAATGTTTGGTTGCTAATGTACATGTATGAACCCGAACTCAACAAGCAGTTTCATGATCATCTTTCTCTGGTTGGTAAACTTGTATTCATTCTGTGACGCATCAAAGTTGTTAGTACTTCCAGATTAGAATTTTACTTTCAGGGTAGAAACTCTCGGCGGGCCGCTCAAATAAAATCCCGTCGCGGCCGGATCCGGCCCACGGGTCGTATGTTGCCCGCCCTTGTCCTAAACCCTGAATCCTTCAAAATGTCTTGACACAATTTACATTTGTTTTTTTCTGTAGATTTACAAAACAAAAAGTTTTACCACGTCTGATTTTCTCTTCGCACTGACATCTTCGAAATTCGCTGTTATCCCTAGCTGTATTTCAACTCCACAGCACCGTATTTGTAACGCTCAGATACTCAGGCACACTGCTATACGATCCGTAGACTACACGGAAGTGATTGTATAGTTCATTGTTATGCCATAGTTGGTTTTATTAACACAAAATAAGTGATATAGCGCTACGTAAGCTTAGGTAAATGCTGTTTACAAATCCCGGGATTTCATTGGCATTAATCCCGGGATCGGGATTTCCCGGAGTGCCAACGCTAATGGTGGTACTGTGGAATTACCTGAAAACAGGCATCACGTTGTAACTCATGTCTGGCCCACATGTCAAGAAGACAGCACACCCCCGGTTTAAATGGTGATGAATTTTGTTTGCCTTCAGAGAGTCTACTGCGCAGACACGCAGATTTAGTCAAGAACTCGACAGACAGCTTGCCGAAGCAGTCTAAGAAAACGCCGGCTCGTAACAAAAACCAGGAAGGTTTTGTGCAGGTTTGTCGTTTAGCTTATCGTGTGCTCGTAAGGACGCTGGCAATTTCCGGATTGTTTCAGCAGAACGAGGAGTGGAGGAGCATGTTTGGCAATGGGGATCTCGCAGCCAACGTTTCCGAAAAGAAGAAAAATGAGATGAAAATTCGCAACTTGGCCGACGCTCCGATCACTATGTCTCAAGTTTGTTGATTTGAGTGTGTCCGCTCTCGGACTTGTGGCACATTTATGTTGCTTTTCTCTCTCTCATTCTTTTTCCACTGTTTTTTTTTTGGCACTATTTTTTTCTCTCTATCTTGAGTGATGCTTGCACTAATGTTATTTTAGCATCGATACTTCTGGCCGATATTAAATGGTTGGTTGATTTGATGGTTTAATAGCTCTTTTTTGTCCACTTTCCGTCGACAATCTGGTGGTCAAAATGGCCAAAAAGCTAGATGTAAGAATTGGTGTCGGCTAAATTTTCTATTTCTTTTTACTTGTGGGGCTTTCCCGTATCTCATTGTGTCAACTGTGAAAATCCGGATATGACACCTGTTCGGCAATTTAATGAATCCAAAGATCTAAATCCAAATCCAAACAATGATAACGTCGAAATGACCGGATTTGAACCCGGAACTCATTTAAATGCTAGTTTCAGGGACTGGATGACTGCGAAAGTCTAATTTGTATTGAAAGAATACAGCTGGAGCTGGCATTCGTGCTATCTTCGCCGTCTAATCCGAATCCGCTTCACAACCAATTTTTGGTTTTCGAGCTCGCCTTACAGTTCTTTCATTATATCCGTTACTTCACAGCTCGAGGGCGTGACGACTCCTCAGATTAAGCAAGCGAAAGCCAAGATGCCGCCTATGCAGCTGAAGTACACCCACTGTAAGCTTAATCTGCGCGACCTGGTGCATCGGCAGCGAGATCTGCACGAGGCAGATGTGAAACGGAGGTAAGCCGCGTTGCCGGAGTTCGTATGAGGACAAGATAACAAGACGATGGTCTCTCCATGTCCAGAGGTGTTCAGGGCTGTCAGTTCTAGTGCTTGAGTAGAAATTTTTCATGTTACTTCTACTTCTACTTGAGTACCAACGATGACTACTTTGATGTACTCTGGTTATTTCTGCAGAATGCTCACCGTTGAATATAGAAGGCATTCAAATCAGGNGTTTGGAGCAGTCGTAAATATTATACTGCTCCAGCTCTGGAGCTCCATTTTTATCATAAATTAGCCCCACCGTTGGTTCGGAACTCATTGATGCCACTGCTCTGGATCCAACGTCAAAAGTATAGTTTCAAGAATGAACACCAGCGCTATCAGTTGCAGCTACGAACGCGTGGCTGCTTGTCTGTTTCTTTTGTATGTAGGTGGGATGAAAATGAAGATTCTCTCGCTCTCTCTGTTCTTAAATTCCAAGCAACGTGGTTAGTGGCGTCAACAATTACTAATTTAAGGGTTGCTTATACATTATGTGAATTCAGCCAATAAGTGGCATAGAACCTTATGAAAAACATCGGTGCCTGAACTATTTTTCAGACAGTTGTATCCAGTTCTGTTGAAAATTCCTTGCACTACCTTCAAAGCCTTGATTCTGATTTGTGTGCGAGGCGTCATTAAATTATCGCAATTTTCAGAGCGTTGGAAGAGGACAGGCACGAAACAGCGTCCGAAGTTTGGAGGCCGCGCGGAATCCTCGTCGGCCACATGCTCGAGCATCGCGGCTCGGTCAACCGTATCGCGGTATCACCCTCCAGCGAGCACTTTGCCACCGTATCTTCCGACACCACGTTGAAGCTCTGGGACTGCGAGAAGTTGTCCGGCAAGGGCGTGATAAATCAGTCGAAATGCACCTGGGACAAATCGGGTGTGTGCTAGTTTTTCCGAAATCGCTCGTTACCATAAATGAGCGGATGTAGTCTTCATAATTGTGTGTTTGTTATTGATTGATATGGTTGACGAATAAAAATTGTCTCGCTCGCACCTCTGGACTCGGTATGTGAAGTTTTGACATCATCGTTATTATTTTCGCAGGGCAAAAACTGTTGTGCTGCGCCTTCCACGGGGACGAGCAAGTCGTTTGTGCTGGCGCAAAAGGCGACGTTCACTGCGTCGACATGAAGACGATGACGGACATTTTTTCTGGCGACAGCAACGCTGGCAGTTCCGTCATGGATATCACGCCCTTTCATCGCAGTAAGCTCGATTTTATGCACGGAGTTCAACTATTATCTACGGTTTTAATTTCTTGAACATATTTGTGTCGTTAAAGTAACGTAAACCTGGAAAGGAATGATTTGCTCAATTGCGGAATTTGAAGATTTTGTTAACTAGAAAGCAGTATTTTATAATGTGTTTCGCGCAATATTTCAGGTTCCCTGGTGTCTTACATTACCGCGCACGGAGACATCAACATCCTTGACCTTCGCGATAACAAGCCGGTCTGCACCCTCTCTCACAATCTGCACAACGGCCTGATGACGTGTTTAGTCGTGGACCCGAAGCAGCACTGGCTATGCGTCGCTACGGACAAGTTTGTTACTTTAAAAGTTTTTTACATCCGAGAATTGATATAAACGGCAATATGGGACTCGCCTGCAGGAAATTTTGGCATACTTTTCGCTTTGCGCTGGCTAAACTTTAACATAAGCAGAGGTGGTTACTGGCAAGTAACAAAGTATTTAATCTTTTTGCAAGTACTAAATCTTTGTGTTAGCTGCCCTATGATGAATCTCTTAATCTCAAGCAGCCATTTCTGATTGACTACAAAAGTATGCGACGCCTCAAATAAATCTACTTGTAGTAACTTCTTACTCAAGCACTTTCGAGACCTCTCAATTTGTGTACACCGATAATTCTATGTGTAATTAAGTTGAAATTAGAAGTATCATTACTTCCACTGCTACTCGAGCACCAGTTGTGAACGAAATTTTTCTATTCCGACGTTACATTTTGTGCTTAGGGGAAAGCACATCTGCTGGGACCTGCGATTTCGCCTGCCCGTGACGCAAGTCCAGCATCAGCACCTTGCTGCCGTGCGCCGGATGGCCATTCATCCCCTGCGGCCGTCGTCCATCATATCTGCCGTTTCCGGCAACAACGAGGTCAACGTCTGGGACCTGGAGACCTCGTCTTGCACGACGACCTTATGGGCCAGCACCGTTCCCGTGATGCTGCCGCGGCAGGTGACTATGTGATTTTGAATCAAACCACTTTGCCAATGGGGCACTGCCCTCTAAATATGATGTGGTCTCAAATAGAAGACCAGATCGCGAAAAAACATTTTGGCAGCAGCTATTTTCCTCAGAAAGCAACTGTATTCAAACCAATTTTTAGGAAAGGTACCATTTCACTCTGGCTATCTCCACAGTATTGAAGGCACACATCATTTCTTAACCCTTTGCCGGCGAAATTTCTGGCATGCATTTCTTCACTGTTGTTTCACTATTTTCTCACTCGACACGATCAGCGCGGAGACGTAATTTTAAATAGGTATCAGGTGATATGGTGAAGGTTTAGTCAAGTATTTTCATAAAGATGCGTTGACGTGTGACGTCTATGCCACAAAGATAGCTAGAGTGAATGGCATTTTTGAAATTATTTAGTTGCATTTTGAATATGGAGATTTTTTTAGGAAGGGTGCTGCTAAAATGTTTTTCACACCTTCCACCTGGAATTTGAGACCAAGTCATATTTAGAGCACAGTGTCCCTTCAACCCTCATTGGATTGTGGTCTTGGTGCTGGGACAAATGCGTGNTCCAAACGTTTTATCTTGAACTGACAATGTTAGTCAGCCTGTTTTCTTTGTGAACAAATTATTTGTTTTGTAGCGAACTCAAGATTCTGTCAACGGACTCCTTGTGACCCGTCAATCAAACGACATTAACATCATCACAGCGGGAACCGATTCTGCAATCAGGTATAATGGTAACACATGCGTGAAGGTGGCTAGTACAATTTCTGTCACTTTTACTTTTCCCCAAGAAGCATCCAATTCGTCTGTTTGTGTTTTTTTTGTCGGCAAAATAGAAAAAAAATAGTTGATACAAGTCTTCATCGTTTACGTGAGTTGAATTGTTTTAATCGAAGGAATAGTTTTGAAATTCCACTTTCTTGTACTGCTATCACCTTGGCTTCAGAGATGGGTGTAGAAAATAGGTTCTTCAATACCGGAAGCTCATGAACCCTCATCCCAAGTTACTGTTTCATTTAGTTTTTATTTAGACTTGAGACGTTTTGGTTATCATTGGAGTAATGGACCGAACATAGTATGAACCATCATCCCGAGTTACTGTTTGACTTGGTTTTTACTCAGACTTGAGAAGTTTTGGTTATTATTGGAGTATTTCACAGAGCCCTATTCTATGCTCTTGCTTCTCATTCAGGTTGTGGGACATTCGTGACCCGCCCAATTCCAAGATTCTGTCCAGCCGGCCCATGGCTGGCGGCGGCGTTGTTTATGAAGTGAAAAGAGTGGAAGGCGCCGATGTGATTCAGGTTTGGCAATCGATTACTTTTCACTTTTCTTTGAGGAATNTCTTGGAATTTTCTGATATCGTCTACCAGTTGAGTATAATTTTCCTACTTGAGTGATTCAAAAATTATTCCAACTATAATTCACGTTGATAATAAAAATACGTCTTAGTGGAAAAGTAGTTATATTTCAGTACTCGGAAAAAATCGTCTCTCTACTCTACTCAAATCTTTACAAGTAATACTTGATTCGGGCAATCAAATCATTGTGCCCACCCCTAGTAATGACAGTCAGCGGCATATTTCTGTTATCGTATTATGTCATAAAACTAGCCGATTTTACTTCAATTGCATCTCGTGTAAAAAACAATGATATCAGTGACTTCCTTAAGTCATATAGAATTGTGAAATTTTTCAGGAGCACGCTGCTAAGAAGAAGGGCACTTCCGGCCCGTCCGTGGAAGGTGCTCAGGAGACCAGGTCCGGCTCTATCGAAACCTGCCATCACAACATCATCACGGACATAGCGACTTTCAAGGTGTCTCAAAATCTGTTGGTGACCGCTTCGACTTCGGGCGTCGTTAAACTCTGGAAATGATATGTATTTGTTACACGAGATTGCTTTTCTTTGATGTGCAATAAATTTGTGATGAAGTTCTGGCGTTTTAGACTCGTTTTTTCGCGAAGCGCTTGGCCGTGGTGAAATCCACCGGCACATACACAGGCAAACATGGTTCTATTATTGCTCGTAGCAAGCTTCGAATCGCCCAGAGAAATACGTGATACTGATTATTGACATATACATGAAATCGAGCGAAATAGATCAGGGAAGACAGTCGAAAGGAAGACGGCCGAAAGATCAGATTCACACACTTGACAGGGATTAATGTTAGTGAGATACCGTAATTGATCGTTTCAACATCCTCATCTATTTATTACGTCACACTATCTCTTGTGTTT
>ATSW01013514.1:0-20595 GCA_000444245.1 Botryllus schlosseri | reverse complement strand
TGATCAGTGTTGCCAATATAGCGATTTTCGCGCTAGATCTAGCGATTTTTCATCCTGTTTAGCGCCAAAAATATGGATCTAGCGCCTAGCGATAAATCTAGCGATGTTTGAAGAAGTATTTAGCGATTTTTTAGCGCTTTTCTACCGAAAATAACTAATAAAGATCGGTGCTGGCCGACGACTGTATTGGCTATACCGGCCACCAGAGTGCCGACTTCGATGATTTATTATATATAGCTCAGTGTATATTAAAACTAACCTACGGTTATCTATTGATAGATAGGCTACGCAACTCCTCACGGTTACGCATGGGCAAACAGTGTCTCTTGCTGAGTAATCTAAAAGTAGCATAATTGTCAGTGCTAGATCTGGCGACCTGAGCGCTGAAATTAAATGTAATTGGCCTTGATCTAAAGCAGGGGTCACCAACACGCGGCCCGCGGGCCGCATGCGGCCCGCCAAGTCATATTCTGCGGCCCGCGACCTGATTTGAGCTTTAGGAAGAAAGCTAAGAAAAATAATTGGAAATGCTGAAATTAACTACAGTTTCAACATGTTGTTGTTTCAAAATAAGCTATTCTCTTGTGCCCAACATCACTATTCGTCATTATAGCTAAAACGGCTCTGGTGATGGCTACAGCATTCCATCGAGGGAGAATCAGCTGATGTGAATGCACATATTGTCTTGACTTGCAACGGCCCAAACACTGCCATGACCGAGACGCATAGAAAACGGCTTAGGGCAGTGGGGGTGCGAAAGCATCTGAAGGGGAGGCGGAGATGCGCTCAAATGATAAATTTTTCGCGCTCCTCGCGATTGACCTCTACTTCATAGTTATTGCTATGTGTATAGTCTGGAATTCATCTTATAGAATTATGTTATTAACAGCCATGACCTTCCATGCCATCAAACTAGCCGTTGGGATTGCCAGCATTCAGGTTGCATTTTGTGATATGACGATTTTTCAGTATCATAAAGGGGTGTGTGTATAAAAAAGTTTGAGGACCACTGGCTTAGGGCTTCCCCACAAGATCAAGCTTTACGTGGCGATGGTTTTTCAGCTAGTAACAAGTCTCGCTAGTCCTAATATCGATTCCTTAGTCGCTGAAAAGCGTTTCCAGGCATCGTGCACAGCTCACAGTTCAAAATAAATTATAATTGGTGATAATGATTTTTTGTTGTATTTGTATTCCTTTAATGAAATATTATTTCTTTTGTGGTCAAATATGGCCATTGCATATGTTAGGTAGCTCACCGTTGTACTGACATAGAGTTTTAGAACGTGATTTCCGATTTTACTTCGATATCGAATTCATGCGGCCCGCGGCCTCTACGAAATTTGAAAAGTGGCCCGCGATCCGTTTTGAGTTGGCGACCCCTGATCTAAAGCTAGTGTCGCAGTGATTTCGAAAATACAAAATAAAATCTCGCCAGGGAAATGGAACCATGCACCCCGAAGCAGCTCTCGAAGGCTGAAAATCGGCATTGCTCCAACAATGGCACCGCCGCAACACAATGAACATTAAAATGACCGATTTCGTCCGGCGATTGTTCTGATCAATGCCGATTTTCAGGCTTTGGCGGCTGTTTTGAGGTCGTTCCATTGTCTTGACAAGAATTTCTTCCGTATTGTCGGAATCAGTGTGTGACACTAGCTTCCGTTTGAGACCAGATTCATTAAATTTCATACCCCGTGTTGGTCCTCGGATTATTTTCTGAATGTCTGTACATATAGTGGCTGGCAAACCCGGTTCAAGTCGGGTCAAGTCGCATGTCGTGTACAAGTGTGTCAAGTAACGCGTCGTGTTCAAGTACTTCAACACAGTTTAGAGAAGTCAAGCGTATTTGCACAGTACATCGCATCACGTATTCACGGACACATCGAGCAAGGCATGCTTAAATAGTGAGCGGTTATGCCTGCAAACCTGGTCAGTGGTCACTGGTCACGTATAGCGATCATTGCGCAAAGCGATCTGCTTTATCGAAATGCACTGAACGTTTTGTCCCGCTTAGAGATGACTATTACGTATTATGAACTAGAAATATGATAATTGAATTTGGCCTCAGACAAGCAAAATATAGCTGAGAAGAATGTATTGATATTATGGTTCAATTTAACACCTTTAGCAATCAATGCAGATTTAGCGCTGTTTTTTAGCGCTTTTTTCTGAATATATAGCGACATCTAGCGATTTTTAACAACAGTTTTAGCGATTTTCTTCCATCCGGAGTTGGCAACACTGGTCTTGATCTCAATCCGTTCCGCAGAGTCGCATGGGGAGACGACTTGAGCACTACCGGTACTTGAAAACAAATCACGACTACAGCTATATCTACCAGCATTTCATGTTCATATTTCATGAAGCCGGCTCGTATTTCAACTGGATGAAAATGAAAGTTCTATCAGTACATAATACTGCTTTTCTCATGCACGGTGTCTTACTTGTTCAGCGTCACAACTTAAGAAGCGAGTGAAGCCAACAATATAGCTTCCACCACTCACTATCAGAAAGAATATATACAGGGTGTATCTGGCCATTCTAGTATTGCGTAAAAGTATTTCTAGATATTTCAATTGTCGTAGCATATTCTCGAGCTGAATCCCAAAGTACTGTGCATCACTCAATCTGCGACAAACATGACCATGACCATGTAAACTCGGTCGTATTTACAGCACTTCGGCGAGCGGTCTCATGACGTCACTCCAAAACGACTTGGTTTCAAGACGACTTGACCATGTAAATGGGCGTAATGTACAACGTACGTCGTGAGAGCATCTAGGGTTCCATTTAAAGTATATAAACAAATATTGTATTTTTAAGTTGTATAATTTTATCATGATTGCGTAAACACTTTCGAAAAACATGCACTATGAGCCTTAGGACGTATTGCACTAGATGTAGCCGACGTATACGATATGGAGTGGTTGTGATCCTCGAAATCATCGTCGATTTAACGGTTATAGCACCAAGTTATGCATAACTGGAATGGGTGATCTGATGATGATGACCGCCGTCCGTTAAAGTGCTGCATGGCGATTTGGTCCTTGTCAAACCTATTTTGGTCCGTTTAAGCATGTTTATTTTAATTTGATTTTTGTTTTAAATGCCACCTTAATTATAAAGGTTTGAATAGGTTTGTTTTGTACGTCAGTTTCTGGTATGTAGCAATGACTTGTACTCGATGCAGTAACATATATTTCATACACAGAATTAAAAGACAAATATGAAGAAACTCGGAAGGCTCCAGCCTGGGTTACAAAGTGGGAAGGTCCGCATCACCACGAGCATCAATGAAGAGCGTATAAAAAGGCGTCATTGTACAAACTTATACATTATGCAATAAGTTACCAATGCGAATAGATTTTCAACGGCGATTCAAAGCTCTATAAATCCTGTCTGTTTACGCCGATACTTCCTATCGGATGGGGCTCTTCTCGGAATCCCAGTAAAATCCGTTCCTGTGCACTTACATAAAAGCCAATACCAATTCCTTCGCTCATAGGTCACCCACCAAGGAACATGATGACTTTATGGAGAATTGAGTGTTCACTCCATGCGCACATATATAGAATTATTCACTTTTCTTAATTTTTAAGTAAAACATATATATACTATATATAGTCGAGCAATCTATTGCGTCATCGTACTTCATTTGTATTGGGAGTTGTTTGAGAATGCGGCATTAAATCACCACTACGCAACTTGCACTGGCCTGACACTCATCTAGACTAGAGTTACCATATTTTTGCGGCACAAATTCCGGACGCCATTTAGCGCCTACTAGCGGAATTCAAAATGAGGTATTAGCACATTGTCGATCGATATGACGTCACACCTGCAAAAATTTGTCCATCGACTACAGGTGGTCACGATCCGGTTCAGGAGCATGTGGTTGTAAGTTGTAACCAGGACCGAAGCCACATTGTTTTCAGCCCCCTCCCCCTCAAATAAACACTGATCTTGAGCCCACCGTAGGGTAATCGATGCCTCTACTACTATGCCTCTGGTCGTTAAATGATTCGATTGAACTATGTCAATAATATTGGTTCTTCCGTATATTACTATATAATTTGGATCCTCTCTCCACCCATGATCAGAGTTAGCGGTAGTGGTGTGTAGCAGCCACTTGGCGAATATGGCTCAGCGCCGTTGGCGGCAGGCTACTAGGGGGCGGTAAAATGTGAGGTGATGACCTTTTTTTGATAAACACAACAATATTTCCAGTAACTATAATTGAATAGATCGAAACTATTTTAAAATTTGAACGACTTTTTCAACGAAAGCCATGGGCGGCAGCCTGTGCTGCTACGCCACTGGTTGGCGGTAGAGCTGGTGGAGGGAATGACTTTGAAAATACAAGGAGCGTAATTGTACATCGTTAAGTCATGTTCATGTCACGCCAAGATTATTTATCAGTATAATGCAGGTGCGCATTGCACCACTGAGCTATATAAACACCGCACATCCGGTGGTTTTCAACCTTCTATGGTCGCGACTCGATTTCGCGACTCGTGGCTCATCAGCTCAAAATTTGACGAGCTGATTACTAATTGAAGGTCGGCATATTTGCCCAGACCTACTCATGGCTATTTTGGAAGTTGATCTTCGCGAACCCCAGAATAAAGGCAAACTACACCAGGTCTAGAACCACTATATTTGAATAAAGCATCCAAACGGCCTAAACCGATTCTGTGAAACTACCGTTATCTTGTAATTGCGATTACAATTAGACTTGGAATGAATGTCATTTCTATTTATTTTTTATCGCAGTTTTTGCGAGGGTTGCAGTCCCCATTAAAACGAATATGCGTGTTACTAAATCGCGCGCAGCGCGAAAAAAATCATGTAGCATAGATCTGCCCCAAAAATATTATTTATTTTGATTTACGAAAAAATTATGAGCTTACTTGAAGCCTTCAAAATTCCCGACATTTGAGCATATTTTAGAAGTTCCACCCGGACGCAGTTTTAACAGTGAAATTCCGGACATGTCGGGAAAATTCCGGATGTATGTTAACCCTAATCTAGACGCGAGTAAGCATGAGTATGACTTTACGATATAGAATCTAAGCACGATAACGAGTGCCAAAACAACGAGCTTGGGGCAGGGCTATTTTAAATTACTCACCATCATGACGACAGCTGTTTTCACACTCGCTGTGCAGAGTGCTTGTATGGTATGATACTTGCTATTCTGTAAGCGAAGCTTAATATTATGAGAAAGAGAGAGAGAGAGAGATGATATTCTTTCTCGCCTGCACCATCGAGATGCTTTGGCGACGGAGTTGCGATACGGCCCCATGAGGTCATCTAGTCTGCGCCCCCGTTTTTTTTCTCCTCCATGCTATCCGTGATTGCTGAGCGCCTAGCAGGAGCTGCGGATACCATTTTTCGAGTCTTTGGTATGACCCGGCCGGGTCCCGAACCCACGACCTACCGCTCGAGAAGCCGGACGCATAACCATTACACTATCTCGCTCACGAACACATTTCCTGCTAATACATATGCGACTTTGAGCTGAATTTACTTGAGTGACCATCTGACGAAAGTGATGTAGAGCTCAACGTCTATTGCATTTATCTATGCTAAGTAGAAGCATTAATAATCACCCTGCATGTGTAGGCCTACATCAATTTGAAGTAGTTAACAATGTGAAGAATTCGTCTATCCTAGAAGGTAGTAGGGCTTAGGCCTACCTCATCGACGACAGTTTCAGTCGGAAACTACAAGTGATGCCTTAAATCCAATGTAAAATAGCTAAATTGACCACGTAGGGCAGTGGTTCTCAACATTTTTGTCATCGTGGGCCACCTATAGACCGTAACCAAACATAAGAAATAGATAGAGCCGGGGGTCCGCGAAGCCTCAAAATAGTTGATAAGCTAATTTTTATTTTTAAATAATGTGGAAAATCACGAGGCAGTTTCGCTTCATTACTAGTAAAACTCTGGAGCTCACATTAACAGAATGGCAGTCAGAGATGAAATATGCCACTGTGCAGACTCATTTTAAGTGCTAAATAGCCATTAGCCTATTGATATAAACATTTTCCTGTTTGGAGATATTTTGTTGCGGATTGTGGGGAAAATGGGATGAGTAAGGCCAAGCACGGTAACTTCAAAATGTTTACAAAAATCCATTTTATTCTGTGATATAACAACTTTAAGATAAGCTGCTAGGTAGAAATGACCATGCTTGATGTTATTCAGGGGTGGGCAACTTCTCCAGTTGGCGGGCTGGACATGGGAAAATTGAGTAGCCTACTTGGTGGGCCTGATTCCTGAAATGATACATAATTCGCATATTTATCCACCTATATAACAAATAAATCGTATATAATGTAACCTTTAAATGTCAAGTAGAGACCAAAATCAGTATTTATTGGATTACTCGTAATATAATTCAATAGCTGTTGAGTCGATGAGACATCTGTGGTGATCAAAGTTCTCAACAAGTTCTTCAAACTCTGGCTGCATGTCAGGCGTAGAAACCCTTGGGAGAGAATGCACGTAAATATCAGTTAGATTGTTAATGTTTATGGTCGAAAATGTTTTCTCGCAACTGTATGTAGACCCGCGGGTCACATTATCATGGAATGTCGGAGACTATCAGCGGGCCACTCAAACTCCCGTCGTGGGCAAGACACGACTACGTATTTCAAGAAATGCAATTGCAGACTTCGCTTTGAAGTAATAGAAGTCAACTCAATTTCTTCATGGATACTGGATAGTATGATCTTATTTTCAAGAATAGTCACTTTGTTGCTGTTTATCACTAAGGTTATAGTTATCATTTGCACAATAATTGAGCTAAATTTAAACTAAAACTTTGTGGGGGTCCGCGTGGATCGTGACGGTCCGAAAGGGGTCCGCGAAGACAAAAAGGTTGAGAACCACTGAGATAGAGTATATCACGTCCAGCCTAGTCATTTCTATCCACCAGCTCACCTTGTTATTGCCATCACGGTATTCTGTATATTTTAGAAAATAACAGGAGTAAACGAATTCCGTGGCGATGTTTCGGTCCCGTTATTCGGATAGATTAACAACGATTGACATCGATTCCTCATATTTTGACGAAACCCAACTAAGCATCTCCAAACAGCCATATGCTCGCATCAGTACGTAATTTGACAACTGAGTTCTGAAGTTCTAGAAACTATAATGCGAAACTGCCTCGTGATCTTCCTAGCCTGGAAAGTTACGAATTCGCTTATCAATCATTGTGAAAATTCAGTGGTCGCGCGGACCCCCTGCTGATAACCCCTGGCGTAGATACAATGACCGTACCATTCCATGATAGCTATGCCCGGGTCAGTCAGCACAGACTTGGACAGATTGCACATTTGCACTCATGACACAAAGTCTATTCAATGCGACAAAATTTGAAACTGCAAGACATCCTTTATCGCCTAAAACTTTCGAAGCAAAATGAAAGTAACGTAGGCTCGAAGCTCGAGCTTGTACAGCAGAGGTGATTTACAAATTCAGATTAGAAGACAAGACTCAACATTTATTTGCATCCTGTATCCAAAAATTGCGTTAATCCCAAAACATCAGACAAAATTCATACAATTCTCGTATTTCTAATGGATGTAGCAACGGAGGTTTTGCCGTAGCGCAAAGAGCAACCTCAATACACCACAGCCACTCAAAGCCGTCCAGACCCGTTCATCAGACACTGTCCAGTGCCCACACTGTCGCACTAGGTAACGAGTGCATCATCATCCACCGGTCGCCAGCCTACCAGCAACAGTAGTCGTTTGCCACGGAAACTTTGAACCACGCTAACCAGGCAGATCGTCAAGAAATCCAGTTAGGATTTGATCCTTCTCATAGATATCTCTCTTCGAGCCACCAACACCGCCTGATGAAGCGTCACCTGCTGCAACGTGTCTTGCATCTGGAGGAGTGGACAGCACCAGGTCGACATTCATCACTTCCTCCTAAAACGACCATACAGGGCATTGTCGGATGGTAAATTCCACTTTGACTCGAGTCATTTTTTCAAATGCATAAAATGACTCGACCGGTACTCGAGTCATTGTGCATGACTCGAACCAACTCATATGACTCGAGACTGGGACGGCCAAGACAGACATTTCATTGTAACTTCAAAGAACAGTAAAGTCACCACATTATTGGGTTTTCGTCTATTAGTCCTGATCCTTGGAAAATAGGGCCAGAAAATGTTACGACTGAGGAAAATTTCGATATTATGAATGCGAGCCATTCTATATCACTCGAGCTGTGTTGAAAAAAGTGGGTTGAACCGAATTGAACTTGAAACTGAACAGTGAACATACTGATTTGGACTCGGACTCGAGTCAAAACACTATGACTCGGTCTCGGCCTTCCACTAGCTGACTTGGACTCGGACTTGACTCGAGTCAAAACTATAAAAGTGAGATTGGCTTGTGACTCGGAACCTTGTGACTTGATTACAACCCTGTCAAGTGCTTATATTTTAGACCGCTTCTACTGCCAATTGAACAGTATGCAAAACTTCTATTAAAATATATGGATTTTGAACAGTAGACCCCAGTTTTGAGATACATTTGAGTTACTTTTAGGAATGAAAAGAAATGTGAAATTGCCCTGTGTCACAGGAACTCAACATATTTTCGAAGACCATAACCTATCTCAGGGTTAAAGTATGTGACCCCCTACCAAATCTACATTATCGAACTGACTTGAGTACTTTTCATCGACTACTTCGTCTTGAAGTACTTTTGACATGTCTTAGAAATTGCTTCTTCTACTTGGAATTGAGCAGAAGATTTTAAAAGTTTCTTCCGCGAGTAGCAACGCTGACAACTTTAACCACTACTGGACACCCGGCAGCCAATGCAATTTCTGAACATTTCTAGATCGCAGGAAGAACTTATGAATGCGACATGATAGAGAAAAGCAGACGGTTAGTGTTGGATTGTCCTTAAATTGCGGCTTGGAAACATCGAAATTGAGGTGCCACATTTAAGTATTGCATTACATTCGCGATTCGTTCAAGTTTAGTACAATGATGATAACGAAACAGGTGGGCAGATATTGCCGAGACAGTCACACACAGGCGACTTTCCCACTCCAATGGATATTCTTCGGTGTAAAATAGCTACAAGAGGCAACACTTACCTCATTCAAAAAAGCCAGTTTGCCGTTTGCTGCCTGGTGAAAAAAGAAAAAGGAGCAAGAATATTCTGTACCGATCCAATATGAGAATTTACCTTCGATTGCATGGCTGCCAGTTGCTCGTTACAATTCGACAAGATTTCCCTGGCTTTCTCCATCCTCCGCCACAGTCTCTCGCCGACGTCCAGCATTTGCGCCTGCTGCATTTCCATCATCACTTTCAGCGTTTCGCGCGCTTGGTGCGGCCTGGAAACGAAACCGGGCATGTTTAGGTGATCGGTACTAGAGAGTTGCGCATTAGGGTTATTCAAAAATAATAAGTAGCCTACAAGGAGTAGAAGCGAAGCTATTAGAGTAGGAAGATTTTGAATTTATTATGTACAGATTAAAAATAAATTTGATTTTTACTGGCTAAAGCATGAAATTGTTTAGTTGTCGACAAAAACTATGTGAAACATATTTTAGAAGTGAAGAGAAATGATAACAAGAGTTGCATGAAGTAGCAGCCATACTGTATCTCGGTAACAGAATATATTTCCGAAGATTGCTCCTATCTGTCGGGTCATCTGTGGCTTTGTCTTAGTTGCGATAATACATCTCTCAATTTCAAAAGCAGCCATCTTAACTTTATGAAACCACAAGCTTGACTTGAGTCCTTTCCACACATTTTCTACTTCCATTTGAAATAGTATTAACATGTCTTGAAGAAAGAAAGAGAGGCTATGTAAAATATAATGGCATTTGCGTAAATAACCATACCAATGCCAGGTAATATCAATTGACCTGCTTTTAATCGTTGCTGCAAGGGTGAAATTGATCACACCACTGAATCCTGCTACCGATCTACGTATTCTTAAACTTCTGCACAAGGTTACTACCTGAATTCATTAATCAGGTGATGCATGTGAATGAAGAGAAGATTCAGGTCCTCGATCTTTCGATCCCGCTCTGGCGAAGTGGTAGCGTTCACCATTATATCGAGCAAGTCGAGAAAATTGCACAGAATGGAAACCGACAGCTTTTTCAATTCTTTCCGTCCGTCGTACACCGTTGGATGCAACCTTTCCAAGCCCTGCGTTAGAAGTTAATCGTCAGTATGAAATGCTCGGAGCTGGTCCAAGCAGATTGTGTTGCAGTAGGATGGTATTGTAATTCGCTCTTACTATGATATCATAATGAGTAGTACTAGAGTAGTAAACTCGAAGATTAATACTCAGATCAGTATCGAATAAATCAGGTACCGGCACTCGAATTTGCCCAGCCCTAGTTTAGAGACCACACATCCTAGTGTTGCCACTGATAGCTATAGCTACCAGCACCATACTGAGAGTACATCCATGAGAATACATCTAATGCAGATGTCGATACAGCTCAGGCTTTCCGATCTGCTACGACCCGGAGCAACACTTCTTTTTCACCTTGCTGGAGCGTTACTTTGAACACCCTCCCTCTTAAGTATGGAACCACATATTCCACAATAACCAGAGTGAGCGATGCGCATCGATTGTTGATCACGGGAAGCACTTCTTAAGAATGTTGCATCGTATGCACGTATTGAAGAAACACTGATTTTTCTGCTATGAGCTAATCACAATACAGAACCTACCTGATAGTGGTTGTCACAATTTCATTCATACATACGATACTAATCAAATAACTATTTTATTTAAAAAATAGTCCACTACAAATCTGAACTGCTTCTACCAGAAATATACAATAAAGAATAAGAATGTAGGCCAACCAATTCAACGTTATTCAAGGTCTTGGAAGTAGCCTAGAGGTTACAGTTCTTTCTTCTCTGACATGAAAAAAAGACTGAAATTACCTGTGCTTCCAGTGGACGGATTATTAAATCATCTTGATGACATTCCTGACCGAACATCGTGTACGTTCCTATTGGTGGCGATGGAGGCTTCGGAGCTAGTCCTCGTTGAACCGCATCATCTTTGTACCGATTGATGTACTGCAAATTGATTGGAAAGAATCAAATTAGGAACTAGGAAGACTAAATTGACTGCAGCTTAAAGTAGGCCTAAGTAAAAGAGCTTTTGAGGTACAGAACCTCAATATTCAACCTGAGTATTTGCATATTAAAGTAAAATTAGATATTAGTACACAATTCTTAAGATGCCACAAGAGCTAAAACCAAATGCACTCATTTGATTCACATCACAGTGGTAGAGGCAAATATTTAATGTAAATTCAAGCGTATCTCAAGCATTGATAGGCTTTATACACAAATGTCATATTGGGACATTCATGCTATTAAGTGATTCGATTCAGGTAAGAAGTAGGCTAATTACGTATTTATGCTATTTATTATTTTTAAAACAGTGAACTGAATAAAACACTAGCCTACATGAGGAAAAGATACAATCGGAACAGATCAGGTTATTCTTTTATAATTTCTTGGTGAATTAGGCAATAATCTTTGAGGACTAACAATTTTGGAGGTGCATTCTGTACTGCAATTCATGTCATATTGACGACCAGACTCCATCTGCAAATCGAGCTGTAATTATCCCACTGATACATCACAATTACTGATACATCTTAAAAAAGCAGCTGATCACTACAGATATTCACAATATTAAAGCATACCATAAGCGGGGGCAAAGGAAACGAGCTTTGGACTTGTGTCTCAACTGCTTGGCCGCTTTGCTGCGATGTCCCAGAAGCCATAATGTCAACTTTATGGTGTAAGTCGAAGTCTCACAAAGCTTTTCAATGTATAGATAATAAATTAGTCATAGGTAGTTATAATCTGCTAATGGTAATGTATGTAATGCAAGTTTGCTCGGCTCAAGAATTTGTACAGGATAACTCGGACAAAAGCAGGTTGGGACGGATGTTAACGAGAATTTAGATCAACTCTTAATGCACAACTCTCAAGAGAAATTGTCTTGGGCATTGCCACGTTGTGCGTACATCAACGGTCGTCGGTCTCCAGCCTTGTTGTGTCAAGGACTCTTTGTGGGCAATTTTCTAGCTCAGGGACCTTCGAATAATGTAAATTTGTGATCGGTTTTACGGAGTCAAGCATTGAATAACAAAGTGCGCCTTGGTGTGCTCATATGCAAAACTTTTGGTATGAGGATTTGGACCTAAATTTGTTCCAGGACCCAATTTTGTTTGCTGATGAAAAGCTATATAAAATGTTACTATGATATGCTGATATCGAGGGTTTAACCTCATGAATTAGGACAGCAACTGCCTCTCCCTCTCTATACACTGCCCGCCTGAGCGGCCTGACTATATTATCTCCAAACGTCATGAAAATCGTACTATGACCCCTACTGGAATCTCGGTAAGTTTTGCCTGATATATCAGGTGAGCAGTGGTATTCCCCACAGTTGAATTAATAAATAAATAAATAAAATAAAACATTGTGAGCACAGGACACCGATTCCATACCGTATGACTACAAACCGACTTGTGTAATATATTTTGTGGGCGCATTTTTCATGATCAAATCATATTATCGTAACAAATTTTCTGCGTGTGTCACTTGTTATATATTGTGAGCACCACAGCGGACTTGTATGTTGCATACACTTGTCCGTCGGAAAGTATGTGCAAATGTTAAGTATTCACACAAGTCCGCCTCCACCGCCTGAAACGCAAATTTAATACATTCTGGCTAGTGGCTGCCAAGCAAGTCAGCAAATGTTACATACGTTAAACGTTTGCTCTGGTACGTTTCTTGTGGCCCTGTCGGCCCTTAATATACTTTTTGACTCTTGAGAAGTGAGAACCATAGACAGAATTAAACACCGAGATAAAGCTATTCACATTCTCTTCTCACACTGCTCACTGCTCAGTGCTCACTACTCCACTACTTGACTTGGTTCTCACATCGGGTCCCGGGTTCGAATCTGTCTCCGGAAACACCATTATGATGCTGAACTCAGTTCCAAGCAAGAAAATCAGAACGATACTTTTAGTACTTTTTTTTGGAGTTTGGATGGAGTTTCCACAAAGTTCTTAAACTTATCGACTTCCTCTGAATTAATTTAGACCACGAACCTACCTCCTACGGCAGACTCGTCTTTGATTACGGTTACTACTGTCACAAAATGAGATCCGACTCGAGGAGTCCGGACTTCGAATGTTCTGTTGAAGTCGATGGATGACATAAATGCCACCATCACTCTTTAGTTACACAAAAGTATAAAAACTTTCTCTATCTAATGTTAACATTCGCTACTCTCTCTCTCTCTCTCTTTCTCATTGCACAAAAATGCTGCGAAATCACCGATGCATAACGAAGAAGAAGTGGTGTCGCTGCATTCGCTATTTGAGTGTAGTTATTATTATTTAGTACTGTATAGTGTAATCCTTCTGCGCTCAGCGTTGAAGCAACTTGTCAGTTTGCAGCGATTAGAAAATGTCCACATTTGACCCAAACGAGCACCAGCATGTCAGATATAACCCTCTAAAAGATGAATGGGTTCTGGTATCGCCACATCGACTGAAAAGGCCGTGGGCTGGGCAAGTTGAGAAAGGGCAGATTGAAAATACTCCGGAATATGACCCGACCAATCCACTCTGTCCTGGCAATACCAGATCAAGCGGCAAAGTAAATCCAAATTACTCAGGAACGTTCGTTTTCGACAACGATTTCCCAGCATTACAGCAAGAGCAGTTCAATGACTCAGAAGCAGACGATCCGCTCTTCAAAATCGCTCCAGTTTCTGGTAAATGCAAGGTAATGTGCTTTCATCCACACTCTAACATCTCTCTTCCGGAAATGGCAATTAATGAGATCAAGGCAGTGATTGACAAATGGGCTGATGAAACGCTGGAGCTGGGAAAGTATTTTCAGTGGGTGCAGGTATTCGAAAATAAAGGTAAAATGATGGGTTGCTCCAACCCACACCCACATTGCCAAATATGGGCAAGCTCCTTCATGCCAAACGAAGCCACACTTTCCGATAAAACACAGAAGGCGTACTTCGACAAATACAAAACGCAAATGCTGTTGGATTATGCTGCGAAAGAATCGAAATTGAAGGAACGCACTGTCGCTGAAAATGCCCATTGGATTGCTGTCGTTCCATATTGGGCAACGTGGCCTTACCAGATTTTACTTCTACCGAAGAGACACATCTTGAGACTACCTGACTTGAATGATATAGAACGACAGGCTTTAGGGGAAATTATGAAAAATTTCTTGACGAAATATGATAATTTGTTCGAAACATCGTTTCCATATTCAATGGGCTGGCACGGAGCGCCTACAGGGCAGAAAGCTTCTGGCGACAACTCTCATTGGCAGCTGCATGCTCATTACTATCCCCCTTTACTGAGATCAGCAGCTGTACGCAAGTTCATGGTCGGGTATGAAATGTTAGCCCAGCCGCAACGGGACCTTACAGCCGAGCATGCTGCGAAGAAACTTCGCGATTTGCCCAATGTACATTACAAATCCAAATCTCAAAAAGCGTGAAATATGTGATCGGGTTCTGACTCCTCAAACCTGTTTCTTCAAGATAATACTAATATGATGTCTTTGAAGACCTAGTTCCGATTTCTGCACTATTGTAATTTACTTGTTTTACGTAATCCTTTGAGGATTTATGATTACTATGGATCNCTNCATNCAACTTTATGTACAACCTNATTTCTTCAAAAGCTATGATCAGTGGATTTTNCCTACTGTATGCCATATTTCTTCACAATTTTACTTCGAATAAATGCNGTTGTAGGTTGTAAGTTATCTACCTGTTTAGTGTCTAGTGNATAAGTTTTGATCTGCAATGACTTCGATTTGACTCGAGGTTTGCTTGTGACCCGTGTGTACATAANTCTTCATAGCAGCATATTATATTGTCATATTTATCCAGTCATGAATTATCAGGTACCAGGTATGCTGTGATCGAGCCTGAATAATTAATTCTAGCACAATAGATTAATTGCGGCGTATAACGTTTTTGTGTTGGTATGATGTTTGGAAGTGGCAGGAAAATGAACATCCTTGAAACAATTTGAATATATGTTCAAACTAACTGTAACCCTAATATGAGGGGGACAGAACAACATGGTTCAACTTTTTTTGTAAATTGAAATATGATACGGTGAATTGCTACAATGAGAATGACTGTAAAATTTATGTAGCTATAATTGTCATGTCCCAATATGATTTCTTTAACTCTGTGCTATATAGGAACGGTGGAAGTGACATTGATATCTGGACTTACATAGCCTGCTGAATCTTACCAATCATTCCCATTGGTTCGCTTCCCTGCTATGTGTATATGCAATGCACTGTGCAGTCAGACAGCAGAAAGTAGTCTGAACTCTCAGAGGATTTTGTATTCTTGTCAGTGCGATGACGACGTCACAATGAAACCTAGGCATCGCTAAATTTATAAGAGAGATATTTGCCTTCCCCATTCACTATGATACTCCACCAAGCGATGTCGACTCGACTAATTACCTTGTCGTTCAGTCCTCCACATGCACCTCATTTTGTCGCTTGCGTCTTATATTCTCTGCATTACTTTTCATTCAGTGTGCATGCCTCTTATTTACTTCGCCTAGGCTAAGGTGCGTATCTGATCTTAAAGCAGGGGTCGGCAACTCAAAATAGGGTCGCGGGCCACTTTTCAAAATTTTTTGAGGCCGCTGGCCGCATGACTTTAATATCGAGATATAATTCGGCAAGGCAGCATCACAGCTATAGGTTTTTATAACTCTACGCCAATACAACACTGTTCTCTCCAACGTGGGGGCGACGGGCAAGTGTCCATGTCCACTGCCGGCGAACAGACTAATCGGTTTCCTCACATCGGCTTACTATGCGCACCGAAATGCTACGAACAACTACAGGACTTCATGAAAACTTTTTCATATTACTGAGTTAATTTCGTCATTAATATTAGTATAGTTTCAAATATTACTCTCAAATATTTATCCTCTCTTAGCCCACGTCATCAGATTTACCGGAAGAGTTAATGCAGGAAGTTTCTTGAGAAATTTAAGAAAGTTATTAATGCTTTACTGCATTGGGTGGGCCAATTCTTAATAGTCCCCTTTGACTAGAACACAATTTAAATTGATATTTCTTTATGGGGCGCAACATTTTCCTCTGCTGTTCGTATTTTCACTGTGAGGCTCAGATTACAAAGGTTAAAATCTATAATCAACTCGCATTGAACCCCGCGTAGCAAGAATAATTTCAACATCTTATTAATTAGGGAGTCTGCATTTCAAAATAGTAATCGTTCTTCCGAAATTTCAAATCAGGTCGCGGGCCGCAAAATATGACCTTGCGGGCCGCACGCGGCTCGCGTGTTGGTGACCCCTGTCTTAAAGGCTACCTACCGTACTCCAAGTTGTTTCGACACCTTCTTATCTTTTCATTGTATCGCAGTCTTGTGATGTTTTGAAACGATGAAAATATTAATAGACCTGATTGATTGCATCCATGAATTTCAACGTAAACGATTTGTTTTTACGAATTCTGATGAAATAAATACTTGACAATGAAAGGAAGTTGCGTGCAGATTATATGCATTATGAAATCATTCAGATGGCTCTTAAACTGAGGCTCATCGTCGACAGACCCCTGGGGTTCGCGGACTAGTTTTAAACTTCTCATGTAAGGTCACTGTTAAAACTACAACTATATAAGTTATAAACTGTTGAACTGACAACATTGTCCTTTGATGACCTTTCTTAGTGATCAGCTGTCCAAATTTTTCGGTTAGGCTAGTCAGAATCGGACCTTGATTGTGCCATGCGCAGTTCAATATTTTCAATCATATACTGGTCTTGATATGCTCCCGCAACCACCCAAAAATTATGAAACCGCGCTAAAAAGGGTTAAGAGCGCCTGAGTTAGATCTTGGGGCCCAGCAGGTACCACGCCGGCGTCACTCTAAATCAGGTGTCGCCAGCTCAAAACGGGTCGCGGGCCACATTTCAAATTTCGTAGAGGCCGCGGGCCGCATGAATTTAATATCGAGATAAAATAGGCCACGCAGTTCAACATTCAACAACCACATTTTAAAAACTCTACGTCGGTAAAATGCTGTGCTCTCTAACATAGACGATGGGAATATAGTTTCCACAAAAGAAATATCATTAAAAAAATACAAATGCAAACAAAATTTATTACTTTCATTCTATATTGAACTATATGGGCTGGGCAATATACCTGAACCTGACAACACTTTCCAACAACTAAAGAAGCGATATTCGGGTTAGCTAAACAAAGGAATTGCTGGAAAACTATTCGGCCTCAAAGTTTGATCTTGTGTGGAGGCCCCAATTCGTTTTTAAGCGTTGTTGTTGTTTGTGGTATTCATGGTGTTTGTCGACTACACCAGGCCAATTCCGCAGTTGCCGGGCTGTAGCTCTGCCCGATGATAGACTTTTATAGGACACCGCTTACGCGGATGAGATGGCGAGGAAGAGCCTAGATAAACCTACACTTGATATTTCCAACAGCGATATTTTTAAAGTGAAATCAATTTCAGCATTTCAAAATGCTTTACTACGCGTTTTTCTGAAATCTCAAACCAGGTCGTGGGCCGGATTCGGCCCGCGTGTTTGTGACCCCTCGTTTTAATTGATTTAGTAAATAGTTTGTAGACAGGTAAGTTAAGCCACTAGGTACAGGTATTGACTATGAAACTACAAGATTAATTAAGTGTTCATATTGAATTTCGTCTCTGATCAGCAATTTATATATCATGGTTTGTAGCCTGATCATATACAATTTCCTGACAATGTTTCTGGTCAGCGAATTCCGAAGGATGTATCGCTGAAGTTCTTTATTGTATAGTACACTGTAAAGTTGTAATGACGGCCTTGTCGTAATGTGGTAGCATATCATTTCGCCAACTATGTTCCGTAGCCCGGTGCTGTTTCCGTAACTTTATACGTTGGATTGACGTCACACTACATTGGCGTCCGAAGTGAAAATCCGTTCCTCGCTGTTGGAAAACTTTGACCTGACCGAGGCATACCAAGTGCATGAAATTGATAGCATTTAGGGTTAGCCGAAACGCGGAAACTTATTGTTTCAGTGGCACAGAAGTATAAGTAAAAATCGTAAGAATTACCGGTTTAGGCTTTTTTTTCATCTGGTCAAGGTACTGCAGCCTATTCTACGAAAGCACGAGACACTATATGAAAATATATTCCGAACACCATTAGCCTAGCCCAGCGGTTCTCAACCGGGGGTCCGCGGACCCCTGGGGGTCCGCGAAGCATTTCCAGGGGGTCCGCGAAGCCTCTGAATTTACAAGATCATTTTTAACCAAATTTGTACTTTGTTAAATTAGGAAAATCATGAGGCAGTTTTTCATCATTAGCAGTAGAACTCACATCAACAGAATGGCCGTCAAAGATGGAATATCCTGCTGGGCAGACTCATTTTAGCTGCTAATTGCCATTATCCTACTGATACAAATATTTTGCTGTTTTGTTGGGGATTGTGTAAAAAAATAAATAGTTGCATTAGTAAGGTCAATCACTGCCATTAGGATATGTTTGCAAAAACCCATTTTCTCCAGTGATATACATAACCACTTTTCCAAAATAACTTCAAGATTGGCTGCTAGATAGAAATGAACAGGCTTGACGTTAAATGCTCATTAAAAAAAAACTGTTCGGTGCCATAATTGGTGCCATCATGCTCAATTGTGTCATCGGAAGCGTTACCCGTGTTATTACATTCGTCACCATCTTTCTTTGTCTAAATATGTGGTTCTCAAACTGGGGGGGCGCATCCCCTTTGAAGGGCGTGAAAGAATCTGAAGGAGGGAACAAAGATGTGGTCAACTGAATAATATTTTCGCGCTTCGCGCGATTTACCTGCAGTTCGTTGTTGTTGCTATGTGTTTAGCTCTAATTTCATATTGAAGAATTATCTCATCAACAAGCATAACCATCCATGCAATCAAACTATCCATTGGGTTTGCTAGCATTCTGGTTTCATTTTGTATTATGACGGTAAGGGGGCGCGAAATTTTTCGCTATCGTAAATGCGTGTCTAAAAAAATTTAAGAACCACTGGTCTAAATGGATTTTCAGCATTCGTTCATATCAAATCGAAGGTGTGGATTTTCAAGGCACGACCACGTATTTCAAGAAATGCAGGTGCAGAATTCGCTTTGAAATAATAAAATTCAACCCAATTTCTACATGAATAGGATGTCATTTTGAAGAAAAGTCATATTGTTGCTGTTTATCACTAGCCCTACACTTATACTTTGCACAAGACAGATGATGATTGTGCGAATATTGAGCTAAATTCGACCTAAAACGTCGGGGGTCCGCGGGGGTCCGTGACGGCCCAAAAGGGGTCCGCGAAGACAAAAAGGTTGAGAACCACTGGCCTAGCCGCAAGTAGCAAAAGGCCACTTCTGTTAGAAACAGACCGATTCTGAGTAGGGTCTACTACCCATATAACTAACTTCAGGTAAATACTTATATGGCGTGATACGCCTGAGACATATCTACCAGAACCCGTTATTATGTGACAAGTAGAGTAGACCAGTGCTCTTCAACCGGGGTTGTCGTACACCCTAGGGTGTACCAGAATTTGCAAAGGGTGTACCACTCAGATGGGGTGTACCGGGGTGCACCAGATCCGATCGAATTACAATGAGCCGATGGCTAGCTCTCACAAAGGCAGGTTTATGTATCAGTACAGGTTGACGCACAGGTTAATGAGCAATATGGTACGATGTTATCTCAAGTGCAATACTGCACACCGCTTGATTGTGATGTCATAAGCAAATATTTCTCCTATTCATTTAGCTGTCGGCAATAGACCAATGGTTCCATTTGGTGTTGGAAAGTATGCAGTTAACAAACATGTGTTCAGCTAGTCATTTGTCTTTTAGTGATTTTTGAGGAAACCGCCGCGATAGCTCAGACTTCTTGAATCGGCATTTCCTACCCGACGTTCATAAATACCGTAATGCACATAAATGAAGTGACGTAGCCAGCCAGGGTCGAAACAGCTTCCATGTTGAAATCGAAACCCTTTTGTTTTAAAATGCCGATTTTATGTCCAATATTTCGCCATACATTTGCAATTTAGTATTTTGTTATTAGTGATGCAAATTAGCGACAATAGACTGTGTATAGCGGCATACGATCTGAGGTTACTGACATGTGACATCTCTAGCAGCCAATGTGCTACTATCGACTGTGTGTGGTGTGGGGTAGGCCTGATATGCAGTAGGCTAGTGCGCCTGCTATCATCGCTGATCTGAATTACCGCTTCTGCAGCAGTAGCTTTACCTACTTTCTCCCCAATACTGTTACATCTAGGTTGATTATCGTTCGTAATGTCATGCTGTTTTTGGGCTGACACGAAATAAATTCCAATTTGCGTGGCAGGCGGCTTAACTGGCTGCGAATAGACTGTGTGACCAAATACTATTTTATTCAAATCTAGGCTTACCATACGTCCTCTTTTAAGAGGATTTGTCCTCTCTTTTGA